>PVKS010012306.1:0-48379 GCA_004027875.1 Aplodontia rufa
ACTCTCTCTATTTGCTGATGACATGATCCTGTATCTGGAGGATCCAAAAAACTCCATCAGTAAACTGCTCGAACTCATAAGTAGATTTAGCAAAGTGGCAGGATACAAGATCAACACGCATAAATCAATAGCTTTCCTATATGCCAATAATAACAGGACTGAAGAAGAACTCAGGAATACAGTCCCTTTCAAAATAGCTCACCCTCCTTTTGTCCCTCCACTTCCACCAATCCTTAAGTGACACCTCCTGTAGTTCTGCCTGTATCTAAATGGAGCCTGGGCACTGCAGAAAGTCACACACAGACAGTGAGCGCCACTCAACATTCATGAGTACCAACTGCAAATGAGTCCTTGGTAATACTGGGCGGTCCCACCACATTTCTCTCACCAACACATTCTCTTACCTTCCTCCACTATTATTCCACTTTCAAGCCTCTACAGCCCATATGAAATCATGCCACCATCTGCATTCTCAGATGACTTTACTACTTAAAAGAGAAATGGGATCATCAGAGAGAGCAACCTCCCATTATCGACTAACTTACATCCAACTTCATCTTCTTCCCTCCTATTGCATCCACCCTGTTCCCTCACTGCATCTAAGGCCAACAGGTCCATTTGGCCTGGAGATTCCACCACATCCTACCTTTTCTGATTCACATAAACAACTGTCCTTTTATCCCCTTTTTATTTAATTAACTTGCCCTTTTCAACCAGATCTTTCCCATCAGCACTTCAACACCTTTAAGTCCTGCTCCAGTGCACTCAAACTCCACTCACGTGTGTAGAAACTGCCCTGTGTTTTCTCTTCCCTTCAGAGGAAAAATAAACATTGCTCTCCTTAGGTGTCTCCGTTTTTTTTTAATTCTCCTATTCATTTTCAACCCATTCTAACCTGGCATGGCCCCACCACTCTCTGAAACAATTCCAGCTCAGGTCAACACTGACCTCTTTGTTGCCAAATTAAACACAGATTTTTTTTTTAATTTTTAAATAAATATTTGATACCTCAACAGTACAAGCTATGTTTTCAATTTCTGCCAGAAATGCCTCTTACCTTGGCCTCCACCACCAATGCTTTCCTTCCTGGCCATGGCTTCCCTCTTCTACCTATTCTTTGGGATCCAGGCTCCTCATAGCATGAGCCTAGGCTCTCATCCTTTCACTCTAGACAAGGGATCAAAAGCCCAACTATCTTTAGGGGCAAGTAAGTAATGCAATAAGTGACACAAAGTTGGTTCTCATTTTCCTCTGGACTTCACAATTTAAAATAAGTGGGATAATTCACAACAGTACCTGGGCATCAGGGTAAATTGAGAAGAGAGTGGTATCCGCTTTAACAGAAAGGAGTCAACACTTCTACTAGAACAACAATTTACTCAGCTCTAGCCAAACCCCCTCATTTTCATGTAAAAACTCACAAATTTTAAATCTTGGCAATTGCATTAATTAACATTCTTTCTAGCGCAAGTGAAACAACTTCTGGTTCAAACTGGGTTACAGCAAAAGGAGAATTACTGGCTTCTTTAACTAAAAGGTTTAGAGGTGCAGCTCAGCACAAGGTTTAATCACCATGATCAGGACCAGTTCTCTATCTGGATTCTACTTCCTTGTCTCCATTCTCAGATAAGCTATGTGCCCTAAGCTATGTGGTGGCAGTTGCTGTGTGCCCAGTCCACATCCTGCCAGATTTAAGCAGAAACCTTCCAATTCTCTCTTCCTGGAGCTCCCCAACGTCTCAAATTCTGCTTCAGCCAACACTGATTACAAACCCACTGTTGAACCCAACAGTGGTTAGGTGACTTGGGCGGTGGGCATATGTAGGCAGCCCTGGGTCACCAACTTCATTAGCAGCCAGAGATGGAACTTTGCCTGAGGCACAAAGTCTGAGATTGAAAGAGAAAGAATTTCTCAAAAGAAAACTAGGGTGCTGCTACCAAAAGAGAAGATACATTCTGGGCAGCCAAAAAGCCATAAACATAAGCTATAACAACTCATTCAAATATTTTAAAAACACTACAAGAGGCCAAATAAAACAGGTTTGCTGGCTGAAGGTGGCTTGTCAACCTCCAGTTCCAAGCCTCCTTGTTTCCTAGGTGATTTCATCCAAGATGGGACCTTCATCTACCATCTCTACTCCAAAATGGTACATTTTTATCTCTGACTCACAAATTCGACTTCCCCCTCAACATTTCACTTGGATGCTTCAAACTCATCTCAAATTCAAGTTGTCCAAAATAAGATTCAGATCTTCCCATTCTCCTGCCTCCTAGCTGAACCCGGCCTTCCTCAGAGCTCTCAAAGCAAAAGGGGATCTGCATTCTTTCGGTATTAAACTCTCTCTGGAAAGCTGTTTTAAACAGGGAATCATAAAACACAATTCTAACCTGAATATTGGCCTTACAAGTTGCCAAAAAAGTATTTTAAGACCTTCAGCAAGGAAACTGGAAACCTCTGACAGAATAGCAAGGAGGCAAGTGACTATTTCACTCATAAACAAGTGGGAGCATTAAGATATTCTTTTCTATAACTATTAACTATTGTTTTGACTTGGTGAAATTACATCCTACTCAGTGTAATATCAAATGGGGATGCATTTTACTATGACTGCATTAAGATCCACAGAAAAGCTCTTTCCTATCTTTTGGAATAGGATCAATATGACTTAGGTATTGTTTGAAAATTTAAAAAAAAATCTTTCAATAAGTCAGCTGTAAAACTCCTTTGAAATTCTTGTTACTTTAAACATCCAAGAAAGATATTTGGTATCTTAATTCATATAATTTTTCAATTTCCATTCTCCATTTCTTCCCAGTTTATTTTTAAGTACCTAAAGTTTCACCATAACAAATTCAAATGAGAGAACGATTGCGATTGTCAAGGGATGCACAAAAGCACTTTTACATGTTTGTCAGTAGAGCAATGGTTTTATAGCAAACATACCATTTAATCCTGACAAGAACCTGGGATATTGGCAAATATTATCATGTTTCAGCAAACCTAAGGAATCACTTGCTGTAAGATGCACCATTATTTTATGCACCACTACACTCGGAGAAAAAAATACCATCATAAATTAAACCATAATAAACAAAGCACTATGAAACACATGTTGCTGGCACACATCTATAATCCCAGTTACTCAAGAAGTTAATGCAGGAGGATCACAAGTTCAAGTCCAGCCTGGGCAATATAAGGATATTTTGTCTTAAACAAACAAACAAAAAACACAGCTTGCTTTCAGATGTGTTAAAATGTAAAACAAACAAATTATATATTTTAGAATTTGTGAAAAACATTATCAGAACTCTCGACTCACATGGAAGAATGCAGAGTCTCACTGGTTTACCCAAAGTTAAAATTAATGAGTTGATGAACAGACTTGAATCTGTGGGATCTGCATTCAAACCCATTTCTCCCCAGTCCAGCTCCTATGCCTGCATGATCTCTAGAGTTCCTTCTGGGCCCCAGAAGCTTTTCTGATACAAAGGTGGGAAAAGAAAATCACAAATGAGTCAATTCAAGAAATGTTTTTAAATTGTCATAGAGTCTAAGACTAAAAATAATTCAGAATTTGACTTTTCTTTAACTCCAAGACAGTCTAGGAATGCCACTGGCATAATACTCCACCAGATGTGTAAGAAAACAACTGCATCATTAATTTCACCGCTATCTCAGTACGGGGCAGGTTGACACAGAAACTTACAGTTAACCAATAGTTTTAAAAGTGAGTCACAAAGTGATTTGTACTTACGAAGTGTCATTACTGTGCCTCTAGTCAAGGGCCAAGTTTCTTCAGCAATAAATTGTGTCCATTTAATGATATTTTTTGTTTCTTTGTTTCAAGCTACCCATTTGGAAAGGTGCCATGATATACCTAATTACTGCATAAATAAACGCAAAGCAAATGTGTAGGGCCAATAGTTCTACTCAGCCTATGCGGAAAGCCTTTTGATTTCAATATCCAACGTTTATTTTTTAAAAATCTATTATAAAAGCCAGGCAATTCACTGTATGAAATCTGAACAAGACTGATAGGCCTGACTCATGACAAGGTTCTTTTTATTTGTATTCCCCATAGCACCTAGAGCAGTGCTTTAAATATGGGAAGTGCGCAATAAGCACACATGAGAACTATAATGAAAATAATATTCCCTCTGTTTTTGCAAATGTTCCTTCTTCTAGCCCTTCATAGCTGACTCTGGAGGAGAAACAATCTAGCAAATTCTCAGTGGTACTTACTGTTAAGTCTGATTTTGTGACAAAGTCACTTGAAATGTAATAACTGTTAAGTCCTCAAGTCGCTGACAGTCTAACCTCTAACCAGTGTGTGTAAAGGTAAAAAAAAAAAAAGGCAGGTAGGAGTTTACTTATATGTATTCTCAGTAACTGAAAAACTTATTAAAATGTTTTGACATCATGTCCAAGCAGCATTGGATGCAGAATTAGCAGACCTTCTGCAGCCAGTTGCTCAATATGACCTTGAGCAAGTCACATCTCTGAGATTGCTTCCTTACTTGTTGCCTCCCCAGGGCTACCACAAAGAAGTTCAGGTGAGAGAAAATCATTCGCAAGCTCCAAAGTCCTACACAGTGTAGTATTATTAGGACTACTAGCAAAACACCCTGTTGCTCAGAATATTGCAATGACTTCCTTTTGGGGCTCCTCAAGATGAAGACAGAGGACTGTTTCTAAAATATTAACCCAATCATGTCATTCCCAGGCTAAAAGACTATTGGAAAGATAAATGCTCAACTTAGTTTGAACTAAAAGGGCCTGAGAAACCTGCTCCTCTGCAGCCTCATTTCCAGCTTGGCTTTTCGAAGACCATTGCAAACATACGGCTGCAACTTGATCCATATTCTCTTCCACACTTCCTTGATTCTGCCTTTTTTTAACAAAGTTTCTGGCTATGATTATCCTACTATAGTCGGGACTCCACAAACTGCTATTAGGTCACTTTCCACGTTATCATAAGGTTTTGAGCGTCTGCAGAGAAACGAGGACCAATGCCTTAGTGGCCTTATGTGAGCAAAGCTCAATCTATGGCAATTCAATAAATGTTCCTGGAGTGACAGGCAAAGGGGATCTTTATTTGCACACCACTAGGAGAAGGTGCCAAGCAGAGAATCCCAAGAAAAGGTCTTCAAATGAAAAACGGCTTAGAGTATCTAGTAAATATACCATTGGTCGATATCTCTTATTCAGATCCCGTAAAGCCAGATGTGTTTTGGAATTCAAAATTTTCGAACTGTTAGAAAGACAATATGACACGGACAACTTTTGCTCCTGGTATGGTCAAGATCAGCACCTCAAACCTAAACACGGCAATGACGCTGCAAGCAAACTTAAAAATAATACCACTACTGAAATAAGTGAAGAATATGAATAGACTCACATACATTCGAGTCTGATATTATCACCAAATCGGTTACCAGAGCTTTGCAAGCCTTTTGGGCTTGGGAATTAAAGACTGGATGGTGGATTCACACCACCTTATTTGTGTACACAGCTCTTTCACACAAATTTCTTTTTTGCTCAGGAAGTCACTATGCCAGGACTGACCTTATGTAGGCAACAAATAAAAACTAACCACAGACCCCAAAAGCAATAGGTGATAAAGTACTCCACGATGTGGTTCAGAGACATTTAAAAATGGTCATCATCACTGGCAATTATAGTAGCCTCTCAGAACATTAAAAAGATATTTTAAAGAATGTCTAGGACTTAATACTGAAGGACCAGATGAGCAAACCAGTGAAACACAGATTAGAGAATGAAAGAATGAATGAATGACTATATCACGCACATAGACATGCGTATTGTTAAGAATTAAGTCCTGTCACTGATATCTAAAGGACTCTCCACTTCTCGTGAGGAAAGAAATGTATACACACAAACAAGGCCATTCATAAACTAAAATGAAGCTGTCCTAGATCAATGTGACTAGCTTCCATATCAAAACAGAACCAATAATGCATAGATATAATTCATTTAAACTACAAGAAAGACTCCTATATGATACCTCATGTGAAATATTTCTTTTAGAATCAATGCTAGCAGGTGGAAAGGTTTCCCTAAGAAACTGGCTCCTTTCTGAAAACAAGTATAGCAGTACTTAACTAAGGAGAGGAAAGAGAATATGTCATCTCATTTCCAATGATCCCCACACCTGGACATCCATTTTGTGATTTTCCATGAATCTACATGGGAGAATTCTATCTCCAGACATGTAACATGTATGACAGGTATCATGTGACTCTACCACACATTACCAATAACAGCGATAGCTGTCATTTACCCTACTGAGGCCTCACTGCATACATATCAGGGAGTTGAGCACTTTGAAAGTCTTGATTAATCCTCACATTAATAACAGAGCCTACCTCAAAAGGTTATCATCCCATTTTTCATGTAAGGAATGGATCTTTCAATTAAGACTGAGAACTTTTAAACAAAAAGCCAAATGACTATAATTTCTGCCGTGTATTTGGTTTCTACTTTGAAAAAAAATAAGGAAAAGACATGGCTCAGGATCATTCATACACTTCCATACCCTCCTATACATACTCTTCAGGAAGCACAAGCAGAAACAACTCTCTCGTCCACATTTAAAGCTATCCCCTGTAGCCCAGCCCCCATCCTTCAATGGGCTCCACTCACCAACTTCCTTTTGGAAACTTAAGGTATATATCAGGCACTGTGCAGAGGATACAAAATGTACAGGTCACTGCCTCATTCCTCAGATTTTTAGTTTGGACATGTAAGCAGTACTTCAGAAAAAGGTATATGTGCCACAAGAGTAGCACTAATCAACTCTGTCCTGAGCAGAAGTTCAATGATCATAGTGACCAAGGTGGTGACCCCTTGGCTTGGTGTGAAGAATGATGGAACAGTAGAAGGTGGATGAGGAGGGCTGTTTCAAGGCCTTCAGAATCACATCGAATGGCCATGGAGAGATGAAGTTGAGAAAGAAGGATGGAGCCGGCCAATAAGCTGGAGGTGCAAAGGTGAACAGACCCAGTCCCCAGTGTCCAGTCCTCCATGTTGATCTGATGGCAGCACCCAGGATTGCACCCTGCCCTACCGGATGGGGAGAAAGAGGGCCTGGGGTTGCCAGATGGGCTTCAAGGTGCTCCTGAACTCACAGGGAGAGCCTGTGAGTTCCCAGCACAGTTTCCAACTCTTCTATGGACTCTAATAAAGTCTCTTGCCCTTTTATGGAAGCCAATATCTGCCAAATTAATTTGGACTCTAAGACTCTGAGTTGAGGGCAAGACACTATTCCCAAGGGTTCTTTATCCTAAGGGTTGATACAGAAAACAAGACTCCTGCTGAGGTAAGCAAGGGAGCAGGAGAACTGATTTTAAGCAGACTGTTTTTTAACGGGAGA
Source organism: Aplodontia rufa (assembly GCA_004027875.1). Classification (NCBI taxonomy): domain Eukaryota; kingdom Metazoa; phylum Chordata; class Mammalia; order Rodentia; family Aplodontiidae; genus Aplodontia; species Aplodontia rufa. The sequence goes on from PVKS010012306.1 coordinate 7,394, forward strand.
CTGATAGATCACAGATCACGTTATGTACAGCTTCCATACCCACCTAAACACAGGGCACACGAAAGGCTGACAGAGGCACCGGGCTCTCCTCCCTCCTGTTAGGCAGTCAGCTGCAAGCCTCATGCTTGCTGAAATGGCTGTGGTCTGTGTGAACTGACTCACGGACTCCCACCTCCTCCTTACAAGAAAGAACAAAATCCTGTTGCTAAATAATATACTGTTTACTTTTAATTAAGGAGGATTGAAATTAACTGTTATGAGAATTTCCTGACACCCTCAATGACAATTAGACAAATCCTGATTTCCTACACAAGTCCAGAATGAAAATTTGCAAGTTCAAGGACTCACCCCTTGCAAAAATCAAGATGATAGAGAAAGGACAGTACGTTTCAACACAAATTCAATCTCCTCCTGTTAAAAATTTGGCCAGACCAGACATAAAATATTGGGACATGTCAGTAATATTTAGTCAGATGTACAAATAACACTGCCAAATTCAATAAGTATTATTCATAGAACTATAAATCTTTATATTACTTTTAGAACAAGATAAAACCATTGTTTGGTTCTCTCCTTGTACTGAGCTAACTAAAGCTTTGCTTGCCATAAAGCAATCTCAGAGAGAATGACCTGAAACAGATTAGATTTTAGAATGAAGAGTCTTAGTGACATTTTAAAGTTCTAGAAAATCGCAATGTGCTGAGGAATGAAAAGACTGCAACTGAGTCCTGAGTTTACTAGTGAGCCCTGGTAGCACTCCACAGCCTCAGTTTCCTCCTCTCCAAAACAGAGAAGTAAAAGGATGAGAGGGTGGGAGGAATAGGATACAACAGGGCCTTTTACTGCTCAAAAACAAGGGACTTTACACACAAAATGGATCTTTTCTAGAAAGGAACAAATTCTTTATTTCAATTAAAAGATAAAAGCTTGGGGCTGGACGGTGGCTCGGTGGTTACAGTGCTTGCCTGGCATGCACGAGTACGCGAGTTCAAACCCCAGCACCACGTACACAATGAAGTGTCTGAGGAATGAAAGTCACATGAAAAACTAAATAAAAATTGCTTCTCTCTTTCCCTCCCTCTCTCTCTCTCTCTCTCACTGTCCTCTCTTTCTTTAGGAAAAAAAAAGCTTTTTAAAAATCAAAGAAAGTAAAGGTAAAGGACAACAAATCTGCTTTAGCCATCTTAGTACAAGCTTCTATTTTAATGCAAATGCCAGTTGATGAAGTAAAAATGACAGCTACAAAACATTTTAAAATATGCCTATGTGTCTCTCCCAAGCAACTTTTTTACCCAGCTCTATATACCCTAATATGCAGGACATACAAGGATATTTGGCATGTGCTATTATTTCCCATCACCCCTAGTTAATTTTAGAGAGTAACATAGTTATTATTAACATCTCAGGACAACAGAAAGAGCACAATAGAGTACAAATACGATCAGATCACTCTTGGACCCCAAGAAAGAGTCTAAGAAATGTCCCATACCTAAGGGATGAAATGGACAATGGTATGCATCCCCGAATTCAGGAGAATATGGAGAATGGAAAAGAGAATAAATACAGTGCTTGTTTGTTGTTGTTTTGCTCTTTTGAGACAAGCCCTTGCAAGGTTGCCCAGGTTGTCTTCGAATGTGCTGTCCTTCTCTCTCTCTCTGCCTCCAGAGTAGCTGGAATTACAGTTGTGCCACTTGGCTCAGAATAAATACAGTGCTAAAGACAGAAAGAAATGCACTATCGTTCCAGAATATCAGAAGTGACCGAGAAATGACAAAGATGGGGAAAAAACAAGATTGAAATGTAAAAAAAGTATTAAGACAATAAAGGCAAATTAGAGAAAAACAGACCATCCACAGGCAAAATGCGTATTTACGCATTTTGAACAAGTTCCCCACCAGAGCAAAAGCATTCTGCTGTGCAGGGAGAGCACTGTGGAGCATAGCTCCCAGTGGCAGTCGCCACCCGGGAGCTGCAGCTTCCCAGTCTTCAGGAAGGCTGGTGGTGAACCTCCTCATCTTACTAAGGTTTGGAAACCATTTTTCCTCAGCACACTCTCAATCCTGGGGACCTGAACACCTCAGAACCTGAAATCTAAAACAATCTTGATTTAAAAAAAAAAAGAAAGAAACTGGATTTAACCTTTCGCTCACCTCTCCCTCAGCCTTCAGAGTCCCATGAACCAAAACTAACCCACTGGGGCTGGAGCAGTGGCTCAGCAGTTTTGGTGCTTGCCTGGCATGCACAAGGACCCAGGTTTGAACACCACGTACACAATGAAGTGTCTGAGCAATGAAAGTCATATGAAAAACTAAAAAATTAATTCTTTCTCTCTCTGTCTCTCACTGTCCATCTCTCTTTAAAGAACAAAACCGAAAACTAACCCACTGACTCATTTGCAGGTTTATAATAAACAACCAATATTTATAAATAAATAATGATCTCTACTGCATTTGGGCAAAAAATGGGAGTACAGACATAGACGTATTTACGCAATTACCTATGCACAAGAGCTACTTCATTTACCAAGAGCCAACTGTCATCCCAGGCCTGGGCCCTCTGAGCAACAGCACCTACTAGTGGCAGGGAGGACTACAGGAGGAAAGAAGCACAAGTGGCAAACTCCAAGTAAAGCACTTCACATTTCACAAAATTACCAAATAGAACCCTCCCAGCCGCCCCAGAAAGTTGGTTTTACCAGGCTCAGTTACAGATGGAGAAACTAAGGATCAGAAAGGTGAGTCTAGCATGAGTGGAAAAATAAAGATTCCAAGTGCTAAGAGGTTCAAAATGACCTGGGAATGCTTCCTGAACTGGAAAGCACATCACTATATGGCTGAAGGCCTTTGGGACTAGACTCCCACTGTAGCACTTTTCTCCAAGCACACTAAATGGCATGCAACTGCTACTTCCCCCTTACTCCCCAATCTCATGTGGCATCTTTCCATAGAAACCCTCCTCCTGCTCAAATGCATTCAACAAAGCTGAGTATTACCATAGATTACCCTGCAAGGGTTTATAACCAAATGAAAAAAAATATCAAATAACCTCTGGACTATTTGGGGAGAATTTCCAATGTCAATGGAACAGCAGCACCATCACGAAATCCACAAGCTAGAAACCAGGAGCTGTCTCTGGGGCCTCCTCCTTCTCACCCGACTTCAACCCATCACCACATCCAGACACATCACTTCTATTTCTCTATACATCCACTCGAACTCGAATCTGCCCATCTTACATGCTGGTCAGAATACATCAATTCTTCCTAACCTACTAGATAAGTTTCTAAACTGACCACATCTCTTCTTAGACCTCCTACAATCCATTCATCCAGTCTCTGTATTGCAAGTAAAGTGAAACGTGTCAATCAGATCACTTCAAATTCAGGACAGAAGCACTTGCGACTCATGATAAAAGACTCTCTCTTGTACCCATTATCCTCCTCTCCCAGCCACAGGGGACTACTCATGTCCCTCATTCATACCAAGGTCCCTTCCACCACAGGGCCTGTGCACATTCTGCCACTTCTGTAATGTTATCTTCTCCCTCTTTAACTCCTACTTATCTCTCAGATCTCAACTTATCACCACCTCCAAGAAAGCCACTCCAACTTCCTTGACCAGGCCAAATCCCCTCAAACATGGACACTTACAACAATGACCATGTAACGTTTTATGAAATTATTTCTGTATACAGCTCCTTTTTTTAAAGGATCTATAAAAGTAGAAAACTTTCCTGGCTATGCTCACTGTAAAAGATGGACACACAATAGGCGCTTTTTGCCTATTTGACAGACATATTTATTTAATACAAAATTTAAAAAGTATCCTGAGAAAGATGCAGATTAAATGGCCCTGAAGAATTTAATACTGATTGATGGATGGATGAATTGAAGTTCTAGGAATTGAACCTAGGGCCTCTTTCACTTAGCGACATCCCCAGTCCCCTATAGGATTTTAAACTAGACTTCTTAACTTATACAAGAGGTGCTTCCTGGGAACTTTCGTAGGTCTCTTCCCCTTGATGTGGCATGGTGCCATGGTGTCCAAAAGTGTGGGGAACTATATAATATTCTTATCTTTTCTCCCAAGCTGGGACATGAAATAGACTAGAAATGAAGTGGGGGTCTACATATGAGCTTAGCCTTGTAGGTTTTCTTTTGGTAAAGGAGGCAGCGGGGAAGAGTTCCTGGAAATACTCATAAACCTACTAAAAGAGTTATTCCCAGTAAAAACGCTCCCTAGAACACTCTGGAACTTCACAATACCATATCTTTCCATGAAAGCCTTCCTAGAATATAGGTCAGCACCATTATATGAAGCCAAATTATCTTTCCCCTTCCTTTAAAATGTCAATGGAAGTCCTTCTCCTTCTTCAAAAGCTTGTTTCTTCTCAAAATCTACTACAATTAATTTCCCCATCCCTTGGGGAGAACATTTTAAATGCAGGAGTTACTCGTATTGATACACTTCCTATTAATAAGTGTTTGATCTTCCTTCTTTTGATATCTAATTTCTCAGGAATAGCCGTGGCTTCTGAGCACACTATCCAGCTGCTCACTGCTTCTGCCCAGCACAGTGTGGTAGTCAGGAGCTCAGATTTGGATGTCACATTACGGGCTGTGTGACCCTAGGATCAAGGGACAACCTCTATGAGGGTTGGCTTCTAATTCTGTAAAAAAAACAAAAGAGAGACTACTTAGACCACATAATAAGAGAATCAAAAGAATCCACAAATGTCCTCAGCGCAGTGCCCAGCACACCATATGGGTGTAATTATTAGCTCTTAATATAATTAATATTACGTTGAAGCAGCCTCAGGTGTTGACTAAAGTGAGTTCCTTATTCCCAAACCAAGAGGCTTAGGAGAAAGAAAACATCTCAGGAAAAAGAACTATAGAAAGCTGTACCCGTAAGGTGGCACAGCTAGTTCACAGGGAGACAGCGTTTGCAGTACCTCTGCCAAAGCCGACAGAGGGACCTGACCTACATCCTGGTTGCACATCCAGGAACTAGTCATTAGTTACACCCACTCAAAAAATAAGGACGTGGGCGGTCCCCACTACTCCCATCACAATGTATAGCTTGTGTTTACTCAGTGCCCCATAAAATTGAAAACACCAAGCACTATTTACACGTTTCTTTCTTTTGGCAGGAGGTGAGTAATAAATCAGAATGTCTACCAACTGAGTCTGGTCTGACATGCACAGCCTGCACTTGTATATAGGATAATTTAATCTGATAGGACAATGGGTTTGGATGGCCTCACCAGCTATTCACAGCTGATAGGGACTGCTCCTCCTTAATGACACCCACCTCTTCACACCTGCTCTGGAATCCTCTATAGGAATTAAATGTGGTATGAAAATGACTATCTTTCCAGGAATATTTTTCATAAAAGTGTCCTTGCATTCTTTTTTTCCTCAGGTGCCTCGCTTGATCCAGGAAAAACTGTGAAAACGAATGATATAAAATACTAATCCGAACAGAAATTGTGGGCTTCTGATCACCCAGGACCTAGTACTCTGCCCTGAACACCAACACTGTGCAGGAACCACCAACTGAACAAACTCTTCTATTGCAGAGCCTCGGGGGGAAGCCCACAGGCTTCTTAGCTGCCAATTCCAGCCAGAAAAACAGGTTGTGGCTCTACTTTCTATGTTGTCAGCATGTAGACAGCATTCCCAGACCCAGTGAAGAGGGCAGCTTGCTGGAGTCCCCAATATACACAGGGAGAGAAGATGCTCTGGGATGGTCCAGTGTCCTCTCTTGTCTTCCCTGGGCCTGTCGCATCTCAGGGGCTAACAAATGCCACAAGTCCATGGCTATCTGAAAGCGATCTGCCAAGAGCATTCTTTTCAAGAATGATTTCTGGAAGTCTTCACTACATACCAAAGACATTAACCCACTGTGTCTCAGGGACAGGTAACGGGTGATTGGCTTTGAAGATCATGAACTCACCACATTCTACCTCTATTGTCAGATTTTATATAAATACCCATCCAGAAAAAGACACTTTTCTACACAGAATACAATTTCCAGCCATGACAGTATTCATTAATATCATCTCAAGTATTTCTCTTTGTTGCTCTTTGTCAGCCAGGAAGAAAAATGAGCGAAGGCAACTAGACCAACAAGCCAGACCATGAGTGGGCAGGATGCCGAAAAGCCCCAGAGTGCCCACAAAACACAGGAACCCCAGGAACCATGCCTGGGAAGAACAGCTGTGTCCTGAGGCTGGACATTGGCCACAGAGGACTGTTCTCCACAGGGAGCCCCACAGGCAGTAGTCTGGACAGTTCCGGGCAGGACAAGGTGAACGTCAGATTTCTCCATCAGCACATGATCTTCTGGCTGCAGCAGAGTTTGGCAACTCTTTTAACATTTGTCAGAGGAAGATCAGTGTTACTGTTTGGACCGTAAGTATTTGCCAAAAGCTCATGTGTTGAAGGGTTGGCAGCCTGCTGATGGCACTATTGGGAAGTAGTGGAAATTTTATGCTGAGGGGCCTAGTTTGAGCATATTAGGTTATTGGGGAGATGCACTTGAAGGGTCCATTAGGATCCCAGACTCTTCTTTTTTCCACCCTCCCTATCCTTTTTTTTTTTTTTTCTTGGCCTTCATGAAGTGAGCAGCTTTGCTCCGCCATTACCTCCCCACCATGATGTTCTATCTCACTACTGGCCCAAAGCAATGGTGCCAAGCAACCATGGACTGAAACTTCTGAAACCATGAGCCAAAATAAACCTTTCCTCCTGTAAACTCATTTATCACAGGTATTTTGTCACAGCAATGGAATGCTGACTAACACAGGCAGGATGGGGAAAAGGAATAGGTAATATGGCTAGGTTCGATTCCTAAATCATGTTCTCTTTCTCTATCTAAACTTCTAACTTTTCATCACAAAATGAGAACACTCAAAATAGTAAACACATCATAACTCATTGTACAGATGAAAAGAGACCATGAAACAATCCCTTCTTCTGCCCTGCTAAGGTCTTTTGACTTTGACCAAAAAAGATGCTCTCTTTACTGGCAAGTCTTATAAATAATGTTTTTGAAAGAGAGAGGAAGAGAAAGAGAGAGAGAGGAGAGAGAAAGAATTAATTTTATTTATTTTTTTATCTGGCCTTTATTTCTCTAACACTTAGTTGTGTGTGTGGTCCTGGGGTTTGAACCCAGGTCCTCACACATGCCAGCCAAACACTTCAACCACTGAGCAACTGCTCCAGCCCCCTTATAAATAATTGTTTTAAGTCATTTATGAAGGATCTTTCTTATTCATTTTGGCTGGGCTCTGTGAGACATTTTGTTGTTTCCCTAAATCACTTATGTGCTCAAAGATCATTTCAGAACCAACTAAAAATATTAAAAAAAAACATATACCCAAAGCTATTCCAAAAATGTTTTCAGCAGTATTTTTGCCATCTTCCAGAATAACTTTTACAGAAGGTAAACTCATCCGTAGGTTAAAAGCTATCAAGCTTTTGAGCAGTCTCATAACTTTTCAGTTGCCCTGGTCACATACCCTAGCTCCAACACTTTATAAAGTTTCCTTGCTAAGGAGTTTGATGATGCTACATATCACTACAATCAGATTTGGGTGACAAGTAACTCCCTTGACAATAGATTTCAATACTTTGCACAAATATTCCAAGACATTCTCATTTTTTTAAAAACAGTACCAAGGAAGGAAGCAAGGATGGATACATGGATGACAGGAAAGTTAACAAGAGACTTGAGCAGGCTCTTCACAAATGATACCCAAATTGCATTACACACATGAGAAGGTGCTAGACTTCAGTTGGTGATAAGAGAAATATAAACCAAAACCACAATGATATGTGCCTGTATAAACACCAGAATGACTAAAATTAAAAGACTTATCAGACTAAGTGCTGGCGAGATGTGGAGCAATGCAACTCTAACATAAACTTAACGGGAGTTTAAATGACCATACTGGAAAATGGGCTGGAGCTACTAAAGCTGAAAATCGTCACATCTTAGGACTCAGCAGCTTCACATGCATGCACACAATTTCATAGCAGCATTATTCTGCTGGTATTGGAAATAATTAAATCTGTATCAGCCATTGTGGTATGTTCAAACACAGGAATATTACGTAGTATTCAACTATGAAGATGAATAAACTGCAGCACACACAATACAGATGAAACCCACAAAAAAAATCAAGGGAGGGAGTCAGACATCCAAATGCACAGAAGCAGAAAATAAAAGAGCAGGTAGGAAAAGCTGGGTGGAAGATGAGAGAGCTGAATTTCAGTTAGATATGAGAAGTAAGTTTAGAAGATTTATTGCACCATACAGTGATAATAGTCACTAACAATTTATTGCATACCTGAAAATCATTAGTGACTAGATTTTAAGTATTTTCATCACAAATAGATGTAAGGAAATACATTTTAATATTAAAACACAAAGTATACAATAAATGCTATTTTCACTTTCCAATTAAAATAAACACAAATTTAAGAAGTCAGACATAAAAGAACACAAGAGTATAATAAACTCATTTACATCAGTGCTCCATGTCAGCCAAAGTGATCTGTGGAATGAGAAACCAGTACGGTGGCCTGCATGTTAGAGGAAGTGACCAAACAGGGGCACAGAGGAAGATTCTGCTGCTTTCTTGCTTGATCTGTATTAAGATGAACCAGCTGTGTTTATTGAGGAGAAACTCGCTGAACTATACCCACATAAAATTTGTACTTGTTTCCTTTTTTCTTTTATTTCATCCTCATTTTTCCACATTTTTATCAATGCACTACAGTTGTACTTGGTTTTGTATGTATACTCCAATTTTTAAAAAAAGTCTTAAGCATACTTATCTAGGTGCCACTTCGTGTGCAAACTAGGCACACTGTTTAAATTGTCCACAGGCCTAATTTTATTTAAACAAGCAGACCCCATATAAAAAGCAAAAGATACCAAGTCATGCTCTGACCCTCAGGCCTGTTCCCAATTCTGTCACTTGCACACTTGATTCTGAGGGAGTTTGACACATCTATAAAAAAAACTGCCTGGGTGATTATAAGGATCAGAGGAGGCCCTGGGAGAGGGCTTTGTAAAGCATACACAGGCTTCCCAGCATTCCTTCTGTACGGTGAGCCCAACGAGCAGCAGCTGGAGTGAGGAGCAGGGAGGAAACCCCCAGAGGCGCTCAAGGTTACTGCCAAGGGTCTTCCGGTCAGTAGCACAGGTTCTTTGTGAAAATTTTTGTTTCGAGTCAAACAGGAAGTTGGTATACTTTCAATCTTAACAGCTCTAACCCCAGAGCCACTCTATAATAAGCTTTTTCTCATAAAGAGCAAGTCTTTCAGCTCCCATATGGAAATGAGGCACTGTTCTTATCTTGAAGGCACCGAATTTCCTTTGCTCTCAGTTTTCTCTCATTCAGTCTTCAGCTTTTCTTATTGCCTCTATCAATTTCCATTTTCTTGGTGTACGTCCCTCTGGATATCCTATTTCTCTAAGGGGACCCAGGTTAGGAACATTATTCAGACAAGGGAACTTGGAATACCAGGCTTGTCTCCCCACAGACTCAGGGTTCCTCCAGCTTTCTGCCAAAGACCAGTGCCCGACATTGACTGGAAGTCTGTTAAAACACAGAATCCCAGTGTCCCCTCTCCTCCCAGACCCAGTGAATCAGAGTCCCTATCTTAACAGGCTAACCAGGTGATTCATTGGTATGTACAGGTGTGAAAGTCACAGACCTGAGTCACACAGCCAGTTACTTAATCAAACTCAGGGACCTAGGGCTAGAGGTCACAGCCTTGCCCAGGTGATGGAATTCATTCTAAAAGCCCCTGAGGGAATGTCCTGGCCCCACGCCAGGCTGGGCCTATATGAATGAGCCACGATCTGACACTTGTTCCTATTTTTTAAAATCTCAAGTTTTCTGGAACTTGGGAGTGGGCAGAAAGCAGGTAAGAAACAAGAGAGATAGATGGGAAGATGGAAAGGCATATCTGGTCTCATTTCTTTGTGACTCTCAGGAACTGGGGGTAGGTAATAATTGAGAGCTTAAGTGGAGGAAATGGGAAGGAATCTCCTGAGGCTCCTGCATGGTACCTGGGACCTCAGATCAAGGAATCAATAGTTGTAAGGTGCTTAGCAGGCACTACCTTACCATATAATCTATAATCTAAATATCAAATAATAAAATTCTGATGGAAAGATTAATAGGCTAGATAGTGAAAAGGAATCCCAAGAGAAAAGCAGTCATCTAGTTCAACATACTTTTATTGATTCTCTACCCTATGCTAGTTTGTATCCTCAGAGAATAAAAAAATAAAAAACGAAGACCCCCGTTTTTGAAGGACTTCACCGTTTAGTGGTATTGGTGAGCAAGCGCTGTCCCTAAAGAAGGTGGATGAGTTCAAGATTCCTTATTTCAGTTCTTAAAAATCAAATAGGAGAGCAATATGAGGCTGTCAATGTCAGAAAAGGACCTGAAAGTCTCATTTTCCAGTAAATGCAATTGAGAGAAATGTTCACATTATTAGTTTTGGGCTCCTTATATAAGTACCAGTCCACCCTCCAGGTAGAACAGTTTTTTAAGTACTGTTGTAGTTGTATAAGGATTTAATTTTTAACGGACTTACTTCAGGAACACCCAGTTTTATTTATACTCATGGCTCCTCAGCAGCAAGATAGCTTCCTTATTGCCGTTTAAAGATAGGATAGATTAAATTCTTCAAAAATAATATTAACTTCACAACCATTAGGTATAGCTGGATTTCAGCTTAGCCTGTGAGGTAACAAACTCTGAGCAGTCCAAAACCAAAGGCATCTCACCAACACATACCCTGACTGACCAAATGTGGTCACTAGCAGTTATGGAAGGTGACTAGACTGAGGGACACATCACAACCCACTCAGAATTGAGCAATTCCCACTCCAAAAGGCCCCTCCCCTCCACCTTCTGAAGGACTGTAAGTCCCAGTGAGGCCCAGTATATCAGGCTTCACCCCAAATATCATATCTTTAATTACCTGATGTTACCGTAATATCAGTCTAAATGTTCAGCACTGGCACTATAACACAGTGAACAATTCTTTTCTTCAAGTCATCAGCATTACAGACCCAAACCTATCAGTCCTTTATAGAGTCAAACAAGCACCTGGAAATGGCTGAGCACAGTGGCACACTAGTGGAATCCCAGCTACCCGGGAGGCTGCAGCACACTGGAGGCCAGCCTGGGCAACTTACCCAGACTGTGTCTCAAAATAAAATAAACAGGGCTGGGGACATAGCTCAGTGGCTGGCTTGCATGCATGAAGCCCCAGGCTCAATCCCCAGTACAGCATGGGGGTGGGGTTGGGAGGGGAGGAGGGAGGAACAGGGACTCACAGGGTAGATTTATCATACTTAGGAAAGTAATGAATTTTAGGCTGTGAAAAATCTAAACTATTTGTCTTTACTGAATTTGTGGCTTTATTAGTTTAAGTATTAAAAACTATTCATGTGTTGGTTCCCAGAAGAAAGTGAAAAGGATCTGTCAACTTAATAGAAATGTAAATACCATCTTTTACTTCCTCCCACTTCAAATTATAAAGCAGAGGGGATGGACTGGTTGCTCAGTGGTTATGGTGCTTGCCTTGCATGGGGCAGTATGTGAGTTCAAACCCTAGCACCACGTACACAACTTGGTGTGTCTTGGAGCAACAAAATCCACAGGAAAACTAAATAAAAATTGATTCTGTCTTTATTTCCCTCTCTCTCCCTCAAAAAAAATTATAAAGCAGATAGAAACAGAACACAAATTAGCAAGCCACCCACTCACCTTGTGTAGGCCTATGAGGGCATAATGATCTTACTTAGTACCATGGAGTCATAATATACCCTCTTAGTGCAGGTAATGCCCTTGTGCCAAACCAGGAGGCTGGCAGGCCAGCTAGAAGGGATTATGAATAGTCTAAATAACCAAAGAGGAACTGAGGCTCCGGAGGGCAATAGCAGGTTCCAGGTAGAAGACTGACAATCAATGCCAAGTTTTAGCTCCCAGTTGTTCCTCTTCAATTGTTGCACATTCATCTAATTCAATTGAACCTTCCCAGAGTTAACGACCCAAGAAAGGTAAACACAAAATTCCAAGATTTCCATATGCAACCTCAATCCCACCAACTTTCACAGGAGCTGCTAATGAAGCTCAGTGGTCTGCATGTTAGCTCCTTCATTTCCTCTAACCCTGGTCAGAAATAAAGGACAGTGAGTGAGGGCCACAGCAGAACAATCAAGCACCACACCAGGAACTGTGGCACCAGCTGAGCCTCTCAGGGATGGCCTCTGGTCAAAAAGAAACCACTCCACTGAAGCAGACTAGACACTGAGCACCTCAGCCAAAAATAGCTGTCTCTGCTGGGACTAGCACCAAGACTCCACCAAAATGATGGTAATTTGAAACCCAATGAGCAAATTAATTTGCCTTAAGGACTAGGATTCATATACCTCTCCCCACACCAGCCCCGCCCACACATATTAAAATCCTCTTCCAGTTGGCATTTGCCATACATTTTTTCCCTTTGTTCTCATCATGTTAGAACTGCAGAATCTCAGGAACCATCCAGCCTACTGAATGTGACTGGGCCTTCTAACAAGATCCGCCATGCTTTCTACATGTGACCCTGAGAAGCACTAGAACAGGACACTGCTAAAGAGAAAAGAAAGCACCTCCACCCCAAGACTATTGCCTCAGCTCCAGTAGTGCTAAGCCTTACTATCTTGACTCTTGGGCTTAATCCAATGATACTCACAGAGTTAACTCTGCTTGAATGGAGTCAAAGATTTTAAAAATGGGGAGGAGGGTAATCTTGACAGAGTTCCACACTAAAACGTCTACCACAGTCAAATCTGGAGGGAGAAGCTCAGCATAAACTGCCCAGTCAGCATGCCCTCTGGTGGCTCATAATAAGGAAGCCTAAATATGGAATTGGTTTCCGGAGGGAAATCCAGAAACACGCGAATCTGAAGCGCGAATCTGAAGATCACAAGGCATTTGCCATGAAAACTATCCCACTGACTCAGAGGCAAACAGGAACAAAACCCTTTTAATTCAGAGAAAAGACTTTTGGATTAGAGAGTAACAGGAGAACCCTGGAGCACCCAAAGACAGACAAAAAGAAAGGAGTAAGCCAGACATCCCCTTCCCAAGACACTGACCTGAAACTGACCCTGTCCATGGCCTCCTCTTGCCACTTTAGTTTTCACTCTCCCTGGGCCCCAGCCACAGTGGACTTCTTCCTATACTTTTTATTGAGGTTTAATTCATATACCATGAAATTTGCCTTTTTAAAATATATATCTCAATAGTTTTGAGTGTATTCACAAAATGGTGCAACTATGACCATCTAATTCTAGAACATTTTCATCACCCAAAATGAAAACCCACACCCATCAACAGTCACTGTCCATTTCTCCTTCTCCTCAACACCTGGCAACCCCTCCTATGGATTTTCCTATTCTGAGCATTTCATAATAGAATCATCCAATATGTGACATTATGTGTCTGGCTTCTTTCACATAACATGTTTTCAAGCTTCATCCATGTTGAAGCATAAACCCCAATTTCATGTCTTTTTATGGCTAATTGGTTTTCTGTTGTATGGATATACCACATTTTATTTATTCGTTAGTTGAAGGACATCTGAGTTGTTTCCATCTTTGCAGTATTAAGACTAAGGCTCCTCTAAGTATTCATTTACAAGTGTTTATATGAACATTTTCTCAGTTCTCTTAAGTATATACCTAGTGGAATTGGTCTTTGGGTAGCCAAATATTTTAACAATTTCCAAAATGGCTACACATTTTACATTCACATCATCAACATACTATACGAGAGTTCAAATTTTTCCTTTTTTTTTTGTCAGTACTAGGGATGGAACCCAGGGCCTCATCCATGCCAGGCAAGTGCTCTACCACTGAGCTACATGCCTAGCCCTTTTTTTATTTTATTTTGAGACAGGGTCTTACTAAGTTGCCCAGGCAGGCCTAAACTTGAGATATCCTGCCTCAGCCTCCAGGGTAGCTGGGATACTGGCCTAGCCACCATGCGCCTGGTTGCTCCTATATCTTTTAGAGCATACCCATCCTGGTGGATGGAATGTGGTATCTCATTGTGGTCTTGATTTGCATTTCCCTGATGACTAAGGGTGCTGAGCATATTTTCACAGGCTTCTTCAAAGAAATATCTATGCAAATCCTTTGCCGACTTTTAAATTGGGTCATTTGCCTTTTTATTGTTGAGTTGTAAGAGTTCTTTCATTTTGCTCTTTTTTGAAAATCTAGTCAAGAGCCCTCTTCTTGGAAAGTTCTTTTCCTATCATCCAATTTTCTTCAACTGAGCCTACCTTTTAACAGATTCCTCTGTACCTGGAACCACTGTCATCTAAAGAGCCAAGAACACTGGCACTGTCCCTTTCTGAACCCTGCTGTTATCTGTGTGTTGTGCCTCTACCCATGCTTATCCAAAAATGGTTCTCCTGTCACCACTAGAACTCATTTGCTACTTCAGTGAATTTACAAAATCCAGAAAGAACTTAGCAATAGGTTCTTTGACCACCATACCAGGGTCACTAAGGTACCATGCTAGGCACAATCCTTTGTCTTGTATGCTTTGAAAATTATTTATATGCAATCATAACTACAAATATTAACACTCCTGCTCCAGGAAGCCACCAACCTAAAATGTTCTTTCTCTCTAGAAAAGTGAGATCATATCATTTATGTTATCAAAGTCCAGCTCCTTCATGAAGACTTTCTTATCACTACAGTTTAAAATGTTTCTCTCTACTGTGAAACAAAAAAGCAGAAATCACTATAGAGTTCATTAATCAACTACTATCCATAAAATGTCCCTATATTTCAAGAATATACTGAGTGAACTACCTCACCCAGAGCTAGTTATTAACATATTAGGATTGTCGGAATGTGCTAATTCAATAATGACGTTCTAAGATACACACATAACCTTGAAAATGTTCTGTATTCTGGGAATATGGACTTGAAGAAATAGAACCAAGTTTTTGTTGTTGATACTGTTAAGTGCAGTACTTCTCAGAGTCTTTGATACGATGATGTACATGTAGAGAGTCTCTGTAAGAGAAAAAAATAATAGGCAGTGCTTCTCAAATTGATTTGCCCTTTACAAGAACACACCTATTAGCCCCAACAGCATTCTTCCAACATACTCCTGGAACTGCTGAGCTAATTCAATTGCTGCTCAATTCTATTAGCTGGGCAGCCTTGAGTAGAAAACCATATTTTCTACTGGAGTAAAGAAATAAATTTGCTTTAAGATGCCATCAATTGGTAGATACTGTGAGCATGCTAGTTTACAGGAAAAAAGGTACACTAAACGTGATCACAATGTTTAAGACCCAGCTGGATTTTTGAAATTGGAAAATACCTGAAATGGGCAGGGGGTGTGTCTTAGAAATGAGCTAGCGTAGCATAGCCAGGGTTTTTGTTTAAAAGCAGCCTCTAGAAGGTTGAGAAGAGTGTGCCAGGAATGGGTCTAGATTCTTTGTGAGCTGGTGACCAAAGAGAAATAAAATATCATAATGACTGTCTCAAAACAGACTCATTACAAAGAGCAAAGATACCGGGGAATTGCTGCTAAAATAAAATAAAATAAACAAAAAGTGATAAGGAAAAAGGCTACTCTCACACTGGAAAAAATCCCAGCAGCAAAACATAGGGGTAACACCCAAAACATAAACATCCAGTTATGGGAAGGAATTTTAAAACAAGAATGTTCCCTGCTTTGGTTAAGAGGGAGAAACCATTTAAATGAGTTACCAGACCTGAAGAAACACGACCCAAGGGCTGTCCCTTCACTGAGTGCTGATTATTGTCAGGAAGGCAGATTTGCACCTTGTTGTTTTATCTACTAAAACACTAAGTGGTACTCTTGAATTTTTGAATAGGTTTCTGATTTACTGATAGGTTTCTCTAGTGCTAATCATTCCAAAACTAAAACAAAGCACAAATGGAAAGTTGAGATAAAGCATGGTAAAGTGCTGACTGACCTCCCCATTCACCCAGTCCATCTGGGTGCAACATTAAATAAACCTGATTTCTTCCTTAGGATGTTATCTCAGGAATGCTCCTGAAGCCACTCTGATGCAAAGCAGTTAAAACTCAAGGACACAATGTAGGTCACAGCAAGTTGTGGCAACCATGGATGGTTTGGGCAACAAGAAGATGTGATTATGATTGGGGCAAATCCAAACAGTGCTTGATGTTAAGCTATTTACCCACGGCATCCTGCTGATATTGCACAGCTCCCCTTCTCCCCCTTGGAGAAAAAGAGAGGGTCTCAGGCATTGCCAATGCTACCATGCTTCAGAAGGCACAGAAGGCCCTTGCCAGCTCTGACCACTATGGTGCAACGGTAAGGGGATATGATTAACACTTCCCGGAAGCCCTGGGTAAGCTGTACATTCAGGGAAGACACCACTAAGAATTCTTTCTAAATTTGCTTTTAAGTGATTTTACCTGTCCTCCAACCATGGGTTAAAACTGTCAGAACTATATGTAACCTCCTTTCCACAAATCTGAGAGTCCCAAAGAAAAATGGAGTTGTTGTTGAATTTATCAATATAAAGGTCACCAATTTCAGTCTAACTCAAAAGTGATACCAAAACCAGAGATTAAGTATTTTATAGTACAAAAATAAGGGAGTAATCCTAGCTTTTTGTGAAATTCATTTTATTTGAGGAGCAATCAGAATCATTAAAACTGTACAATGGTGGGTTAAAACAAGATATATTCCAAGCTTTTATAATTATATCAATGTACATTCTACTGCAATGTATATAAAAAACAATGGGGTGGTAGGAAGTGAGGGGAAGGCGAAAAATTGAAGACTGAATTAGAACAAGCCAAACTTCAGGCTTTCATAATTATGTCATTGTACAATCTTATGCATACCTAAAAAATAAAAATAAAAGCCTATTGTACATAAAAATGTGGACAATGGTGACACAGAATATAAAATGCTTAAGGCAATTTCCTAAAACAAAACCCCTGTCTTTATACATAAGTACTAAAATAACAAATTTCAGGACAAACTTCACCCCTATAAGTGATTCTATAGGCATGGTCTCTGGACTGGCACCATCAGCATCATCTGAAACTAGTTAGAAAAGCAAACTGTTGGACATCCATCCTTGACCTAGAGAATCAGACTCTAGGGGTGTATAGCACAGCAATCTGTGATCTAACAAACCATCCAGGAGATGGATGGGTGGAATCCTTAGTTCCTGGCCACTGGGAGAAGCCAAGCCAGAGCTCCACTCAGGCCCTGCTGTCTTCTTTAGCAACCTTGAATCTCAAAGCAAGGCCTTGCTTACATGACAATTCTTGGTCCCAGGACCATGAGCACTGATAAGACAATCCTGACAGTCTGCTAATCTATGCCATGCTGCCTCCCTCAGCGAAATATGAGGACTGAAGTTCCAATGAGAGATGAACCTGAGGAAAGAGGAGGGGAACAAGCTACTTCAAAAGACATGGTGAAGAGTGGTAGAGGTGAGAAGACTCAGGTGTTCTGTTATAATTGAGGATTAATTAATTAAAAAAAAAACGAATAAAGGGCTCAGAAACAATACCTAAGTTTTGAATGGTGCGTTAAAGTTTTCTTAGCTCTTTTCATTTCCACTATCTCATCCAAGTCTCACAACAGTCCTGCAATGGAGAGGGATAAGGCTATGATTATCCCCATTTGACAGAAGAGAAAACTGAAGTTCAGAGTGGCAAATAATTTGTCCATTAACCCTGTCATCAGCTGTAAAGCTGCAATTTGACCTTGGGTCCATCTGACTCCAGAATCTGTATAGTGTATTCTCCCTGTGTGAGTTCTACATCTGGGAATTCACCCCAAAGTGGGCTAACCCCCCGGAAAAAGAAAAAACATTCAGTAGAAATGTGGTCTCTAAAACATGGCACTTGAGCAGTGTGTGGGTGCCCCTTTAAGAACTTAACACACAAACCTAACAGCCAAGGTGTTCAGCCAAAAAAGAAGAAAAAAAAAAAGAGGCATATTTCTAGCCTGCATAATCATTTCTGGACGGATTCCCACTAGCAGCCTCCGAGGCAACAGTGGCTCACAGCCTGGGCTGAAACTCCTCCATTCCCGCCCCCCCCCTCCCTGGGTTATGACAGCGCAGCTCTGCCTGGTGCGCAGGCAAAACCCCAAAACTCAAAAACAAGAAGTGAAAAGAGTGGAGCCAGGAGAAACCATCGGCATCCTCCACACCCTTGCAATTCCAGTTCTAGGGTCCTGGGGTCGCCTAGAAGGGGGCCTTAAGAGATGGACTGAGTGAAATGTTCTGTGGACCCCCTGGCCCTTCTTTCACACCCAGTCCCCTAGGAAGAATAATAGAAAGGGAAAGGAACGCGATGAAGCCCTGGGCCAGAATCAAAGGCAGATACACCCCCCAACCACCACCACCGCACCCTCTCCTAAAGAACAGTGTGCCTTTCTAAACTCTTTACTTGACCTACTTGACCCTCCAGCTCTGTCCTCCGCGATGATTAACAGGAGTGGAGCTGTGGGCTTTTGTAAACCTGAGGCAAAGAAAGAGGGAAAATCTGTCCACCCACCTACTCCAGCCACGCTGCCCCGCCATGTGTGAAGCTAGAATCCGGTGCGCACCAGAAGAGCGAAATTCGGTACCAGGTGCCCTTGACCACGTCTGAGATTGGGGATGGGGCATCACTGGTACAAAACGCCCTGGGGGCAGGGAGTTGTGCCCGCCAGAGAGCCCGCCTCAGCTTTGGCAGCAAGGATTTTCCTAGAAGATGCCAGGGTTCAAAAAGATCGGGGTGATTCTCTCATTTCAGCCGGGGGTGGGATAGCTCAGCGACCCACTGAGTTCCCCACAACCGGAACCTCCAGGAGGCACCCTCGGGGACAAGACCACCTTGGGGACTGTAAGGAAAGAAGGGTTTCATCCTCAACTTTCTCGGAGGTAACTGCTCCGCTCTGGGGTTTGCCTAATCTTGCCCACACCCCGAGTCCCAGGTTTGGAGAGAATCAGGAACCCAGTCCCCGTTCCGTGCTCAGAAAGCAGCTGCTCCGGGGCGCGCAGTACCCTCTGATGCCCGCCAACTTGAAAGCATCTCTGGTGCCTACCTACTCCTCCCTCCCCGCAGCCAAGCCCCTGCCCTGGCCGCCCTCATCCCACTGAGCACCAGGTTCCCCAACAGTGACTCCGGCTGCAAGCGCATCCCCCCTCTCCTCGGCCTGGTCTCCGCCTCGCCCTACCGTGCAGCCTGGTTCGTGCCCTGGCGGTGCCAGCGCGCGGCACGCGTCTCAGCCCGCGAGACTCCTCCCCGGAGACTGCCCCGCGCGGGGCTCCGGGCTCCGGACTGGGCTCTCCCGGCCCTGGCGCTGGCTCGCCTCTCCTCCGGGCTCCCGCGCTGGCTCCTGCAGCCGCGCGCTAAGAGGGAGGGTTGCGGGGGCAAACTCCCGGCAACTCCAACTCCGGGCACTGGAGCTCCAGCTGCAGCCGCGCGCCCGCCCGCGGCCGAGTGCGAGCGCCTGCAAAGCAAACCTGCCCCCGCGGTCGCCTCTGAGCATGCCCAGTGCTGCCGTGGGCGAGCCCGAGCGCCCTGGCCCGGGGCAAAGAGCATTGGCGGGAGCCGGGGAACCCGCCCCAGGCTCCAGAGCTCAGAGAGAAAGGGGAGGAAGGGAGGATCAGGAGCGCCGGCTCTGAGCAAAGGACCTGGAACAAACTGGTTAGTGTGAGTTTCACGGGTGGTCGGAAGTTTGTGGGCTAGAAAGGTGGCTTGTCTGAGAGCCTCTCTGCAAGATTACATTAGAAGCAACAACCAGAAAATATTTGTTCTCCAGGAAAGAAGGAGTGGACCCAGCAGATGGGTTTTCATCTAGCCCGCTCCTTACTTCATGCCTAGAGTGGCAAACTCAAAGAGCTAATGGGACCTGGCGGGCAATGTAAATGAGTGAAATCGGTAGAAAGAGTCCAACTGGAGAGAGCTTTAAAGACAAGGCCACTGTTCTGCGCTAAATGGCCATCGCTGTCATGCACAGGAATTCACACTGGGTTTTGCTGGATTTTCTGATTCTTTGCAAGAAATGGCAGAAATGTCGATGTTTTTTCATGTAAAATATCCTGGTTATTAAATCTTGATAACAAATACAATTTTTTCCCCCAAAACAAAACCGGAAATACCTGGGTCCCCTCCCTGCTCAGCCAATTTGAGCCAATGAGTTTTGCATTCTTGTACTGAAGAGGTGCTGAGTGCCCACTGTGGTTTGGGAAGCCTCTGGAAAGAATCCAAGATAATTCAAACTGCCCTTAAAGTACTAAAGGAAATAGGTTTTCCTGACAGAAAGAGAGCTACCGATAAAAGCTGGAAAATTCAAGGAGAGGTAACTACTGTAGAAAGTGGTTGTGAGTGCTAACTTTGAGGAAGCATCAACTGTGAAAGTATCTACGGGGGAAGTCACTGCAAAATAAGTAGCAGAGCCCCTCAGAGGCATTTTGCACTCTGAAGCAAAAGGAAATATCAGTGAACAGTGATCCTGTCTTTATTTGAAATTTGGATTTTTTCTATCATTTCATTTATTTGCATTAATTTGGAATTTTTAAATGTTGTATTAAAATATTAGTCTTAATTACTGGCAAACCCTCAAACTGTGTTTTCCTTCACCCTAGCCTAACCTGCTTGGTTGGAGTAAAAGGGGCATGAATTAGCATACCAAAAATGGAAAAGAGGGTGGGAGGAATGAATGGGGTCTAAGGCAGAGAACCTGATTGCCAGTCTCTGTAGCCTGGCACTACACTTTATTTTGTAGGTTCCGTGGAACCAGCAGAGATTCTGGGGGAGGAGAGTGGAATAATCCAAACTGACTCTGGGGAGGGACCAACAGTAGAGCTAGGAAGATGGATTGAAAGGGAAGAATGGGAGAAATGGGAATACCTAAGGTGTATTTACTATTTCATGAAAATCAGAGGGATTCTCCTGTTAAGTCCCGTAGGTTCTGCCAGTCTCTGGAAAGACACAGGGTTAGTTCAGTATCATCAAGGAGGGCTTCTAGGTTCTGTTCTAACCTCAGCCACTTACCTATCAGGTTTAGAGGTAGAAGAGGGGCCCCATCTTTAAGCTGTGCCTTCCTCATCTGTGAAGTAGAAAGCAATTCTTGCAGTACTTTTATGAGGATTTAGAGATGTCTGTTATGTTTAAGGGTTTTTAGAATGTTGAGAGTTTAAGCAAATAGAAGGCGATGTTCTTATCTACATATCATCTATATCTAAACCAAATTGAAATAAAAAATTCCTACTGTTTCACAAATGTTTTAAGTAGCACAGTTCATTGATTCTACAAGGTGTGTTAATATTTTGGGATGCTGTTTATAGAACTTTGGCATCGGCTTTTGGGTAATTGAACAATTTTGTCAATTAATACATTCCTATACTATAGTAACTTCCATTGTCAGTCACCCCTTCCTTTCTACTTTCCTCTTTTTTAAAATCTTCCTTTTGATCTTTCATTTCTCAATATCTAAGTTCTGGTAAAGATCACCCTCTGCATACCAAGTGCCCTTCAACTCATATGCAGGTCATCACTATGGTGTCTGCCTCAACCAGACACTTGGGACCTATTTCAGTGCTGTGCTGCGAGTGATTTTCCCTGCAGGTGTGCACATCAGTTGCTGCATTCATGGAGAACAGACCAGACTGCTACTTATCTATGGGAAGCATTTTAAGCATGCCAAACTCTCAAAGAAAAAAAAAAAGAAGAAGAAGAATGTTTGGGTGTTTACACAAGAATCCTTCCAGAAGTTATGGAAAGGAGGAAGTACCTTGCCCAGAACCTATCACATAACAGGTAGTTACAAATATTTGCAAAATAAATAGCAATTTCCATCATCAAAATCTTCTTTGTCTCTGTTCTACCTCCCACGGTTCCTCAGAATTATTATTTTAAAAATCACAATAATGGTAAGGTCACCAAGAAGAACAAGAACAGGATGTAAACATTTATATAGGGAGGGGTTCTGTGCCTTCACAAGTAAAATACTTTGCTTACGTTTTATGTGTTTTGTTTTGTTTGGATGCTGGGGACAAAACCATGAGCACATGCATCCTTAGCACACACTGTACCACTGGGCTGCACCACTCAATTTAAATTAATTTAATTAACTTAAATTTTAAGTTAATTGTATTTTAAAATTATTATTAGCAAATAATATATGTTCTTGAAAGAAATACAATACAAAAACCAGCTCAATATAGAGGAAAAATAGTTTTCCTCCCCAAGAACTACTATCATTCTCTGTTTCTTATATACAATTACAGAAATACCCCATGCATATGACTGCAAACTTAGTGGTTGTTCTTATTTTTAAAGTCTAATCATGAAATGATGGCATGGGTAAAGACCCAGTAGTTCATCTGGATGCCAGATTAGAGACTTTAAAACTGTCATTGTATTGTGGGAAAGAAAAGGAAAATGTAAAAGTGATCTTCTTTGTGATACTAGTAAACTCATGGTGGTAAGGACACCAGACCACATAGAAAACCAATAAAATTGAGTTCATCTAGAGTCACCCTGAAACTCTGATGCCCACTGTGAACCTCAACTGAAAACTCCCATGAATTTAGATATCTCAGGTTGCCTTAGACGATGGAAGGAAGTGCTGTCGAGATAGCAAATGGAATGAATTGAGATGGACACAGAGAGCTTGATTCAGGGAACTGGGCATTATAACTTTTTTTTTTTTAAGAGAGGACAGCGAGTGTGGGTGCTGGGGTTCAAACCTGTGTACTTGTGCATGCCAGGCAAGCTCCATAACCACTGAGTCACCGCTCCAGCCCCCATTATAACTATTTTTAACAGCATCATTTATAATGTAGCATCATCAATCACAGTATGTTTTCAAGACTTGTAAAGTTTATTATTTTTAAACCCCTCTACTATGTAGCATAGCTAGTAGCTTTTTAAAATTTGCATTCTTATGATGTGACTTCAGGAAAGGAAATTCAGGAATTCATCAACTTAATGTTTCAGTTGAAACATATCAAACTGTCATTTTTGTTGTTCACAGTATCTTGAATATTGGGAATTTCATATGGTTCAATCTTGATTAGAGTCCCCCAAAGTAGTCATTGTTTTTAGAGCTAGCAAATTCCTTCCTTTAAGTTGCTTGGAATATACATTCATTTTCCTATATGAGCCATGCCACTGAGGTAGTGCCTCGAAACCTGTTTGATGTCTGAGGTTTATAGTGATACGAAATTCATATCAGGTCTGGGTCACTGGGCTGCTTCTATGCAGAAGAAAGAGAAGGAAGTTTCTCTCCTTCTCTTGAAGAGAACAGCACCAGTCTTGGTTGGTCTTGAAATCAGTAGAAATAACATCAGCCCCTTTCTGCTCCTTTTGCAACTTCCCCCAAATTCTCCTATCTATCTTTCTCATTCTGGCCTTAATTTTCCTATCTTAGCTTGTCTATTACTTCCTATTTTTAAGAATCAATATTCCTTTAGTATTAAGTGAGAACTGGGTAAAATAACTTGATTAAATTAATTTGCATTAGTATGTGGAATATTATCAACCTTTCCAAAGACATGCAATTTAAAGAGTATTTCATAGTCTCAAAGGAATGTTGGGCTGGGAAATGCAGCTCAGTGGTAGACCAGTTGCCTAACATGCATGAGGCCATGGGATTGATGGCCAAGAACATGCACAGAGAAAAAGAAATAGAAAGAGAAAAAAATATAAGAAGAAAGAATTCGGGTATTAAGTGTTGCAAACAAAATATTGAGGAAGGGAAGAAATGCAGTTCCCTATCATTCTACTCTTTATAATTTCTTCCCATCCTCTTTCTTCAAAAATATGAATTCTTTTAAAGTGTTATACTTTATTTAACTTTTCATAGTAGCTCCCTTGGCAGTAGCAGCAAGCATCCCCAGGCTAGTGATAGCTGTTGAATACATGTGTCATCTGTAAGTCAGGAATGAAATCTGTCACTTTTGGTGACATTGATATGGTGGGGTTTACGAGCTCTGCAAAATTCAGATGGGCTCCTGGAGCTTGTGCTTTAGATTCAATTCTGTTTCCCACTCAATTAGCCTTGGTCTCTGGTTTTCTCCTCTTTAAGGATGCTAGCTGGTTTATCACTGGAGCCCACCTTCTTTTTTGACTGAATTGCCATACAATATTCTTTCACTAATTTACCAAGTGTACAGTTTCCTTCTCTTCTATGCTTTTAGGAGTCAGCTAGCCAGGCACTGTGACACATACCTATAATCCCTGCTACTTGGGAGGCTGAGGCAGGAACATCACCAAGATGGAAGCCAGCTTGGGTAACTTAGCAAGACCATGTCTCAAAAATAAAAGTTTGAAAGGGCTGGGAATATAGCTCAGTGATAGAGCACCCCAATTCCCCATATTGAAGGGGGGAAAAAAAGAGCCAGAATAAACATTGACTGTTGATATAAAAATCTGGTAACCTAAACTGGTTGAAAGCCATGGCAGATTTCAGATCTTGTTTCTTCCCTCTCACCTTTGACAGCCTTCTACTGTTCTCCAACTTCTTTCAGCTTCTCTGATTAAATTACTTTATCCCCTAAGCTGCTTAAGATTTCATATATCAACATAGAGATAAGACAAAGACTAGGAAGAGGGATGGTTTCTTGAGAAAAAAAAAGAAACCAAAGCAATTTTTTTCTTGCAAAAATGACTTAGTTACGTCCTGAATTTTGTCATTCTGTAATAGTTTCAAATTTCTTAGCCATATATTTCCAAGTAGATATTGAGTTCCTTGAGTGCTGGGAACAAGTTTTAGGGGTCTTCTATCTCATCCACCCAATACCTAACGCAGAGGCAAGACCCATCAACAAATGACAGTTACCACCCTTTCACCATTTGGATGAGTCATCAGAGACAGGAGACAAACAGTTCATTTTAGAGATTAATCTAATATTTAGGACATATCTATAAATGTAAAACTGTATCTGCAATGAATTTTACAATCAAAAGATACATTGTGTTATTAAAATGCAGAATAAAAATACTGGTCAAAGGAAAGAAAGATTTTTTTTTTAAGAAATAATGATTAAACTGACCTCTGCGGAATAAATCTGCAATAGTTCTGTAAGCAAAAAAGAAGTCAAGAAAGAGAAATCCAGGCATTAAAAACAGCACGTCCAAGGGTGCTGCATATTAGGACGGCATATGTAAATGTTAAAGGTCTTTAGATTTTACCTGTCACTAACCCCACAGATTTCCTAATGCAGCTCCACATCTCATAAGAACAGCTGTTCTAAAGAGCCGCACTGTCCTCAGCAAGAGACGTCAGACATCTGGTGTGAAGAAGTGGTACACCATGGGTGAAAGAGCTTGGATTTCATATTAGACAGTTTGGGGTTTGAAACTGTGTCTCAACTCTTACTTTAGAATCCTGGGAAAAATCTACAACTTCTCTATTAGATTTATTATTTCAAAATATGCAAATTACTCTCTCCTTATGGTTTTAATTGGAGGATTAAAAGGCGAAACGTATATAATATACCTAGCACATTACCTGACCCTCAGAAAAGGCAGCATAAGCATTGCCACTTTCGTCCCATATCCTCCTATCTTGGTAACTTCAAGAAAAACGGGAAGGGAATGAACTTTCAATTCAAGCTGTTGCCTCTGCCACAGGCAATCATATTTCATCTCCACAGATGCAGAACAGCATCACTGATTTTACAAAAACAACTTTATATACATAGAAAGTTCTTTTAAAAAAAAATTTCCAGCTTCTCCTGTCCAGATGTCCTCGTGTTTCCGCCTGTTACTATAGTTGCAAAGAAAACATAGATGAACAGTTTGGAGATTTCAGCATTTGTGTTTATAACTCAATTAAGACTAAGAAATTCTTTCTATCCCATCTATTAGTCTTTAACAGTGTCTAGCTCTGAATTTTGGTCAGCAAAAGCTAAATGCAGCTCTTTTCCACTTATTTCTTGAATTATTTAAATTAGAAGTGTTGTAGCATCTAGCAGAAAAAGAAAAGGACACAGAGGTTGGTTGAACCACCCTCTGCAGCAGCAAGGCCTCATTTCTTGACATGGATGTGACTTGTATTAAGTTCAAAGTTTGGTAGACTGAACCATCTTAATCACTGCTTCCTTTTATTTCAGCAATATTTTTGAAAGACCTATTTTTGGTTTAAAATGACTCTGTCTCCACCAAGATCCAGAAAAGCTGCTAGGCTTTGAGCTAACAAAGGATCCCTTATTCTGCCAGGACACAAGAGAGTCAAGAGGACACAAAGCTCCTATCTCACCCAGAGTTTCTGAGCCCCTGGTTTAGAGATGATTGAATGGTGCAATCCAGTCACAGCCGGAGACTCAGAGGACTCCTATTTACATACAGCACCAGCTCTTTCTTTTGTCAGACCTGACCACCCCACACCCCAGGAAATAAAAGGTGACCCAAGCTCCTGCTGCTAGGTCTCCAGAAGCTCTCCAGGCCCAAAGGACCAGCATAGCCACACATAGCCCCGTCATTTCTCACTGTTCCTGCCTCATAGCACAAATCTCAGACTAGCCCCTTCTTCATACCTAAGAGCATGTTTGGAAATGCAGACTTTCCTGCCCACCCCAGATCTGGTGAATCAAAACCTGAACTTTAACAAGATCTCTAGATAATTCATTTACACATAAAAGTTTAAGAAGCACTGCCTGAGGATACTCAGCCAAGAAAGACCTGAGACAAACAAAAAGCACTTTAAAGGTACAATCAATTTTCTTTGCCCCAATGCCCTTTCTACTCTAATCTCTAAGCTCCATCTCTGCATTTCTAAATCCTCCTGTGTCTTTTGCTCCGTCTGAAAAGCCTCCTCTGTGGAAGTCTGCACTGATTGTGGCAGCCCAAGGCGCCCCCCTCTCCTTTACCTGCATCTTTCCTTTCTGTGTATCTCTCCATGATCTGCTTGCACTGTCTATGTTTGTATGCATGGGGCTAATCTGTCGCATTGAGGCCTTGCTGGACCTGTCCTTAAATCCTTTAAAGGATTGGGAGGGTAGCACTGGAATAAATGAAGGGAGATTGTGGAGAAAGAATTTCGTTGATGTGGTAAATGGCTCTGGAAAACCAAGGTCAGCCCTGATGTGAACTGTAGCCTGTTTGATACAATTCCCTGGGAAACATGTTATGTCGGTTCTAGATGGGCCTGATACAATGGTGGGCATGGAACTACCGGGGCTTTCCAGAAACTGCCTGGGTTGGAGCAGATTCAAATCGCCCCTCTTAACAACAGTTATTAACCAACCAGACCTGGCCCAAAGCAGACAGCTTTCTAAAAATATAATCTAGAGCCTTGACCCCTGGCAGTAAGCATGCTGTGGGCTATGAAAAGACCATCTCTTGACCACTTTTTGTCCTGTGTCTGTTCCCACCTGAAAGTTAATATATTCATTTTATTTTCCAAGAGAAAGAAAGAGTTTTTGTTAAGCTTTTTTCAGTGTCCAGTATCTTTGCAAGGAAATCTTTTTGAAAATTACATTGTGCTCATAATTCAAGTGTTTGCAATGCATTCTTGAATAATGGTCATGAGTTTCTGACTGCAATTTACAAGTTAAAGGAACAAATCATTTATTATCTTTAATTGATAGCTGAGTCAATTAACTACTTTGACTCTAGACCAGATTTACGATGACATATTCACAAGAAACATATCTCCCCAACAGACAACCTGGTGTCACTTTAATTTTACTACACATAAAATATAATGGGAAATGTTCCACGGGCTTGTGAGAAATGAGACTTTCAGT
Organism: Aplodontia rufa; assembly: GCA_004027875.1. NCBI lineage: Eukaryota > Metazoa > Chordata > Mammalia > Rodentia > Aplodontiidae > Aplodontia > Aplodontia rufa. The sequence continues at coordinate 35,205 of PVKS010012306.1, forward strand.
AGCTCCACTGCTGTTGCAACATATAAAATGAGTATATTACCCCATGGAGAGGCTTTGGGGCAGAACATGGAGTTCACACACAATAGACACATTTCCTTTGATTAGCATTTAAAAGGTATGGCCAAGCCAGGTGAAAGGGCATGGACCTTTAGTCCCAGCACTCTGGAGCCTGAGGCAGGAGGATTGCTTGAGCCAAGGAGTTCAAGGCCATGCTGGGCAGCATAGCAAAACCTTTTCTCAGGAATATATACATTAGCAAAACAAAGCAAACAGGTATGTTTAAAAGATGAGTTATTTGGGGGATTTTGTAATTTGTTCTAATACTTTCAAAGAAAAATTGGTGGTCCTATAGGGGAAAATATTGAGCTGCTATATTCCTGTGATTTATATTTCTATACATTTTTCTCAAGGTGACAGCTCTATTGTAACAGCATTTACTATAATAGTAAAAATGGATAACACTTTTCAGGAAATGGGACATAATTAAGTACACTTCACCTTATTCATTGGGTGGAATATGACATGTCTTTTATAAACAACAAATGGGATACAATGAGAGTATATAACCAGCTCAATTGAAAAAAAAATCCGAACATGAAATCATAAGAAAGCATTATGGAACAATTAGGTATCCAATATTAAGAGTTTACAGTGTGCTAGGCACTGTGCTACAAACTGGGGACACAGAAGTGAAAAAGATGAATATGATTCCTTACTTAGGAACCTCGAAGTCTGATGAGAGAGAAAGATATTAAACAAGTAAAAATACAATTGTAAAGTGTGGCTTCTGCTATGAGGTAAGGGTGTCAGTACATAACAAGGGAACTAAGTTGGTCGGGGCATGGGCGGATTGTCAAGGAAACCTTTCTGAGGAAGTGAAGAAAGAACCAGTTAGCCAAGGGAAGACTGGCAAAAGAGTGTTCCAAGTGGAAACAACAGGAACAGAAACTCAGGCCAAAAGCAATTGAGGCCATCACAGATGTAAGAGGACCGGAATGGTTGACACTTAATGAGAAGAGAGAGGTGAAGGCTGAGGGGCCAGAGACTGGATGCCTCAGAATTTTTATCTGTCATCCTATGGGAAGCCACTCAAGCTATATGAGCAGAGGAGTGGCAGAGGTCTACATGTGAAGACTACTTTTGAACTATGTGGTTAAATGTACCAAAATAAATCAAGAATAGAGGAAGAGAAACCACTTTGGAGATCATTGTAGTAGTTGAGGTGAGAGAAGTGAAAGTGGTTTAGACTAGATTTGAAACTAGGTAGATAAACGAAAAAAGTAGACAGACCGAGCTATATCCTGGAGATAGGAAAAGTCAAAAGGACTGATGGATTAGGACTAGGTATGGAAAGTTAGCACACTCTCCATAATACATTCTTAAACCACTGATAGATGATGATATCTTTCACTTTGGTGTGCTTAGAAACTTACGGAGGAAAAACATAAAATTACATGTTGGGCACAAAGTTGAGATTTTGTCAGAGAAAATGGAAGAGTCAAATAGTTTAGTATTCAAGTGTGGAAACTCAGAAAACCGATCTGTTTGAAAATTATATTAACATTAGATGAATGGCTATTTCAGTGATTAGGAAAAAGGTCTATTTTTCAGCCCCAAGGAATAGCAATATTAAGGGGTTTTTGTTGAGCGAAGCACAGTGGTGCATGCCTATAATCCCAGCTACTCAGGAGGTTGAGCCAGGCAAATCTCAAGTTCAAGGCCAGCCTGGGCAACTTAGTGAGTGAGACCCTGTCTAGAGATGTAGCTCAGAGGTAGATCACCTCTGGGTTCAATCCCTGGAATCAAAATAAATAAATAAAATATCTTGTTGAGGAGAGGGACTGGTCAAAGGTGACTTCTAGCTGGAAGGATGTTGAGTTATTATTATAAGGCAAAGAAAATGGTATTTCAGGAAGGAAACTATAAAAGCAGATTATGTGCTTCTATGGACAAAAAATAGATTTTTTATTAGAGCAGTTTTTTTAGAAGTATTTTTAATAATGTATAGATTAGGGCTGGAGTGGTGGCTCAGCGGTTACGGCATGTGCAAGTACATGGGTTCAAACCCCAGCACCCACGTACACAAATAACTGTCAGAGCAAAGAAAGCCATGGGAAAACTCAATAAAAGTTGATTCTCGCTGTCTCTCTCTCTCACTGTCCTTCTCTCTTTATATAAAAAAATAAGAATGTATAGACTATTTAATAATGAAGAGCTAGAAAATATCTGATTATTTTGATAGCTTAATTTCAGCAAGGTAATACCTGTGATGTATTTGTTTAATCTTGATCATTTTTAAAGAAACAAAACTTCACCAGATTTAGTTTAATGATCTACTTGACTTCAATTAGTGATTCATGAGTTGGGTAGGGGCTTCTCATCTAAAGATTCAGAAAAGGCATTCCATGGGCCCTGGTAGAACAATTGGTGTTTATGAAGTAGCTTGAACAGTAAGAAGGAAACTGTTTCATGAACATCAGATGTATCAGTACCAAATGGCTTCAGGTTACTTTTCTGGGAAAGGAGACAGCATAAGGTTGTCTCTATCATGACTGGCCTTTGGGAATTTGACTATCCTTTCTCCCCAGGTGTCTCAGGACAAATAAATAGATGTAGAACTTTAGCATGAGTAGCTCCATTTGGTTTAGCCTATTGGGCCCTAGAGCAGGAACTTAGTCAAGTCTAAATCAATGGCCTTCCATAAATTTTATATAATAATCCCCAAACTCTGTGTTAATTGTTTTTTGCATTGCTATGTTATCATCTTATATATTAAACTGTTAACTTCCTAATCTGTCATCTAGGATTTAATCTTCCAAAGTTTTAAATCCCAACAGCTATCTAGTACAACGTCTTTTAATTATAATTAATTATAATTTTTTTAAAATTTTTTTATTTTTGAGCAACCTTACAAGATTTTAACAAAACAATATCAAATGTGTATAAGATGTGTATATATTCTGGACATTGCAACTGTCCCCAGGAGTGCCCCCCCTCAATTACCCTCCCTTATCCCTCCCTTCCCCTTCCCATTATAACTCTAAAAACAGTATTAAATTGTAAAGCATTACATCTTATCTGAATTTAATTCATGTTTCTAGACCAACTTTCTCATTGTCCAGGGTCTAGTCCCCACCTCCACAGATGAGTGGAGACAATCGACCCTTAGATTGTCTCCACTCATCTGTGGAGGTGGGGACTATTAATTTTAATTTTTAATGCATTAAATTTTTAATTGTACAAATTAGTGGGTTTCACTGTGATGCTTCCATACATGCATAGTCATGGTTTATCATGCTTTGATCATATCTACCCTCCCATCAACCCCTTCCTCCCTTCCTTCCAGTCCTCTTACCCTTCCTCATATCCCTTCTACTTTTAGGGGTTTTTTGGTTGCTGTTTTTAGTTTTCACTCGTGAGAAAAAATGTGCAATATTTGTCTTTCTGTGTCTGTCTTAATTCACTTAACATGATGACCTCCAGTTCCATCAATTTTTCTGCAAATGACCATAATTTAATTATTCTTCATGGATAAATAATACTCTATTGTGTATGTATGCCATATTTTCTTTATCTATTCTTCTGTTGATGGGTACCTAGGCTGAGTCCATATCTTGGCTATTGTGAATAGTGTGGCAATAAACAGGTATTCAGCACAACTTCTAAAAGTACAAAGCCCCAGCCTGTGCAATAGAAACCACATAGAATGCACAGCTTAATACATATATTTTGAATGATCTATAACAAATTGTCTGTTTCTTCCTTTTATATTTAAAGAATTTTGCCAAAAGTGCTCCTTTCCTTAAAAAAATAATAACAAACTTATTCAGGTGATTTTTGGTCAATTTGACAGATACACATCAGACAAAGATCAAAGATCACTGAAAGTATCAGAATAAGATACACACATATATAATCATTTTACATTCTGATATTTGGGAACTGAAGGAAGGAACTGAGATGGTCTGGATGGGAAGGGCAGGGATGTGGTTTTCTCAGCTTGCGGGGTAGAGGTGTAAAATGGGGAAACCTTCTAACCTCTGCTCCCTCCAAATAGTATTGACTATTCCTTCCTTCATAATGACTCAGAGCATCACCACCATGTGATACTCATGAATTGAAAAGAAAGAAAGAGGAAGGAACCTCCAAAAGAACTATTTCCACAAAATTGGCTGAACTCTAATGATTTCCCCTAACTTTGTATCTTAGGCCTTAATATATTGCTATATGGTACTTGCTCTTCAAATACAAATTATTTTTGGCAAGAATTCAAATTTATGCAGATTGTCTTCTGTAAACCTCTACAGCTGTACTGTGATTATCAGAAACAGTCCAAGGTCACGGCTGCAGTGAATCATTAGATAGAACAGATCTCATCACTCGCTTGTATTTTCTTTTCTACCTTCTCTTATCAATGTCATTGGTCATATTATAATAGGTCTCAAGAAAATATGCTATCTTTCACCTTTATGTGATGCATGACATAAGAACCCACATGCCACTGGGGATAAAGGAACAATGCTGGAAAACTCTGGGATGGATGGAAGCGAGTGAACAGGGCTGTGCTTTATATGGCAGGTGTCTTAGTGCCAGAGAGCAGAGTGCTTAGGCAAGAAAGATCTCATTTTCTCAGGGGAGTACTTGATTTTAATTTTCACCTAGATAGAACTTAATATTTAACTTCTGATTTTTTCCCAGCTACTAGGGGAGCTCTCCAAGATTACAGGGGGAAAGCATACCTTTCTATGACACCTCTTGTCTTATCATAAACCAGCTCTTCCTTTTGATTTTGGTTGTTCTTGGAGGTAGACCTGCAGCAAAGTTGTCCCATTATGTTGAGAGTAGATATTTTTTCATTCTAATAAGAGCCATTGTCCTAGTGAGTTCAGGCAAAGAATAACAGGCATTTATTTCTCACAGTTCTGGAAACTGGAAGTCTGGGGTTAGAGTGCCAGCCTGGCAGTTTCTGGTGAGGGTCCTCTTCTGGCTTGCAGACTGCCGTCCTCTGATTGTATCCTCACATGACAGAAAAAAATCACCTCCCAAAGGCTCTGCCTCTTAGCACCCTTACATCAGGTTAGGATTTTGACATATCGAATTTGGGCTTATGCAAACATTCAGTCCCTAACAGATTCGGGATGCATGTTTCTCTGATGTAGTACTAACCTCACATATAGGTAAATGGTTTGCTTGAAGATTTAGTGGTATAGGAAATAAAAAGAAGGTAGATGGAAAAATGAAAGCTAAAACTGAATGTGGAACCACTCACCTGAGAACTGACTTAAAGTTTCTGTCAACCTCCAAATCAAAGTCTCCTTTTACATGATGGCCTATGTAATGGCCTGTAAGTCACTTCCCAGGCACTGATGACATTTACTGTGATAGGTAAAAGTATTGTTTAGACAGTACCTTTTCACTTTGCTTTCCCTGTAGAACAGGATATACTACCCTGACCTACTGACTTTAAGTTTGGCCATGTAACTTCCTTTGGCATTGGAAGTGAGAAGAGGCCACAAACATACTCACGTGACTTGGCTTGAGTTTTGTACACTGGTGATCTTCCTGAGAAGAGCATGCCCTAGGAAGTTGCTCCTGCTTCTTCCTGGAACCCAGAATAAACACAGATGGAGGGGCTGGAGCGGTGGCTCAGGAGTTATGGTCCTTGCCTGGCAAGTGCATTGATGTGAGTTCGAACCCCAGCACCACATACACAACAAAGTGCCCGAGCAACAAAAGCCACATGAAAAACTCAATAAAATGGATTCTCTCTCTCTCTCTCTCACTCGCTCTCTCTCTCTGTCCCTCTCTCTTTAAAAAACAAAAAACAAAACAGAAGCAAACAAACAAAAAAAACCACAGATGGAGCAGACCTGAGCTCCGTCCAAAGCCCAGAGCCAAGTCCAGCTAGCCTGCATCCTGAAGTGTAATTTCTCAGATGAAGAGCCCAGATCAGTCAAGCCACAGCACCTGCAGATCTGTGAGCATTTGATGTGTGTTTTTATAGACACTGTAACTTTCCAGTTTAAGGCCTAAAGGGAATAACATCAAGATCGTTTAGTCAAGTCATTTAGTTGAGAATGAATTGGGCTGTTATGGTTTAAATGTTTGTGCCTCTTAAAAATAATATGCTGAAATTCTTACTTTCAAGGTGATGGTGTTAGGAGATGGGGCCTTTTGGGGGATAGTTCTTTTCTGAAAATGGAGCTCTCATAAATGGGATTAGTGCCCTTATAAAATAGGTCCAGGGGAGTTAATTTTCCCCTTCTACAATGCAAGAGCATAGAGAGAAGATACAAACTATGAAGTAGGAAATGGGCCCTCACCAGACACTGAATTAACCAACACTTTGATCTTGGACTTTTCAGGCTCCAGAACTTGAGAATGAACTTCTGTCTTTATAAAGTTTATCAATTTAAGGTATTTCTGATATAGCAGCTCTAATATACTGATATGGGCTCACTTTAATTATATCTGTAATGAAATAAACATATATAAACATTCATCAAATTTAAAAATAAGGCCATTCAAAGCTAATAATCAATTCATTTTTAAATATTGTGGCAAGAGTTTCCCCAACAGAAATGTTCTTAAATAAAGTGGGGTTATATGAATAGTAGGGCTGTAATATGCTATTATTTGGGAACAATTCTCCATTCTGCTTATCCATTTATCCATATTTACTATTTTTACAGTTTATATAGTCATCTAGAAATAATGTGCTAGGTTTTAGATAATTCTCACAAGAATTTTGAATTAGAAACTATTTAAATTTTGTACATCTAAATTCCATAGGAAATCTATGACCATTGTAGCAAAATTAAATACAGATAAGCAAGAAGGTAGCAAACAAATTCCAGAAAGATATCACCTAGAGATATTTGTTAAAATTTCATTATTTATCTTTACAAAAACTCATACTGTGCACACTGTTCTGTAAACAGCTTCTATCACTAAATATGGTTTCAACCTCTCTCCATGACAATAAGATGGAGCTACATAATCATTTTTAATGGCTGTCTCATGTTTCATGCCACCCTGCCCCAACCCCCATATTCAGATATTCAAGTTTGTATCCAGGTTCATTTTTTTCCATTGTTAATAACACCTGACTAAGCATTGTTATTTACACATTTTTGTCACTTTTCCAGTTATTTCCTTGGAATATATTCCTTGAAGTGATGTTGCTAATGTGACCAGTATGTACATGTTTGAAACCCCTGGCTGGGAGCAGTGGTGCATATCTATAATCCCAGTAACTCTGGAGGCTAAAGTAGGAGGATTGCAAGTTTGAGACTAGCCTTAGTTAGACCATGCCTAAAAAAAAAAAAGAGAGAGAGAGAGCGAGAGAGAGAGCTGGGAATGTAACTCAGTGATAAAGTGACCCTGGGTACCATACCCAGTACAAAAAAACAAAAAAACAAAAAACCCCAAAAACCCAAAAACAAAAAATACCACTGTTACCCCCGCAAGGAACCAAGAAGGATCTGATATATCTCCTCTAGCAATGTGACTTTTACCACAGCTTCCAAATAATGTTCAGTTGCTTTCAGGAATCTTACTCACTCACTTTTTCCCTTTTATAATTCTAGTATCTTCTCTATTTCCACTTATAACAATTTGAGAGATTTCCTCATTTCATTGTTCCTGTGATACACAAAGAAACAAAAAACTGACTTAAGAAAGCTCTTGAATGGGAGAGAATAAGTCACAATCAGGTAAGCAAACCATCTTATTTCTCAGAAAGAAATAACTTAATTTTGGTTTGAAGAATGTTTGGAATAATATCTAAGTCAGTCATAACCCTTCATGATTTTTGATATTAAAAAGGGCTTGTTGGAAATGAGTAATTTCGTATACACTGGAAGTTATATGGTTAGGTTACAGTCACTGAATTTAATTAGCTGAAATTGTCACTTGCACATGATTGTACTTTGTTGAACTCTCTTAAGTCAGAGGGCAATATAAAAAATGTACAGTTCCTCTAGGTTACATGATCTCTTGGAGTAATAATGTCTTTGGTGGGGAAACTGAAATTTAGAGCTGTAGATCCTCTAGCAACAGGAGAAAATTATATATATATATATATATATATATATATATATATATATTGATGCTGGAAAATAATTAACATAAAGGAATACCTTCCTGTGTCAAACATAGTCTTTTGCAATCACTAATAGATTAAAATACAAAATAGTGCCAGAATTCTAAAAGGGATTATTGCTTGAAAGTGAGAACTGGCTTACGAACTCACCCCTGAGCATTCTCCAACTTTTAGAATTCTTAAAACTACATAAAAAACAAATTCTGAATGGTTTTATTTTAAGAATACGAAATCAGAAATAATAACATATTTTAGATATTACAAACTAAGCTGTTACAGTCAAGAATATATGGAAAATCTAATACTTATTCAAAAATGACCTGTAAGGTATCTTTTTAATTTCTTAATCATTCATGTGTATTTTGAGGGAAATTGGAAATTCTAATTGCAAAAGTAGACTTTAAAAGATTTTCCTCCAAAGTATCTTTGCACAGCTAATTTCAGATTTGTTTTTATAGCTATTTTTTTAAAATATGAACTTTATAATTCAAAGTGCTTGCTTGGCAATCACCTTTTTCTGTACAATGTTAAGCTCAGAAACAATATCCTTTTAAAATAATACATACTTCAATTGGTCTCTCATGGCCTCTTTCATAATATGTATTTTCTGATAGTGCATTTTCATTCAAATTCAGTTCAACCAATATTTACCAAATAACCACTTGGTATAAGAAATTGCATCAGACCTGCAAATTAACTAGGAGAGACAGAAAGCAGAGAAGTGTTGCCAGGGACTGTGGGTGGGTGATGGAGGAGCAATGAGAAGTGACTGTTTAATGGGTTTAGGGCTTCCTTTTGAATGATGAAAAAGTTCTGGATTACATAATAGTGATGGTTGTACAACATTGTGAGTGTACTAGATACTACTTTATTGCATACTTTAAAATGATAAATGTTATGCATTTTACTACAATAAAAAAAATAGGTGGGAAAAAAAACTAGTAGGGTCCAGGAAGGAGAAGCATAAGTATTCCACTTCAGAAATGCATTTAATCATAAAAATATTTAAATTATCCTTCCAGTCTCACTATTGGTTTTATGCAGCAAGTGTGTCAAATCCAATTTAATAAGCGTATATTATTAGGGCAGTCATAGGCAATCATTGTACTTAAAACTGCATAGGAATGCTGAAATGTGAAATCTATGGTCCTTGCCTTCAAGTAGCTTTCAATTTCATAGGGAATAAAGAGAGCTATAAAAAATGGATAACACAAGATGGAATGCCATAAAGCTATAGCGGAGAGATGAATATAGCACTGAAAGTGGAGATGTAATTAGATTAATTATTGGAGAATGCCTCAGGGACACCACTGAATTGTATTGGGTCTTCAAGGATGGGTTTGAGCTTGCAAATCTCATAAAAATGACAAAGGTCAGTCCAAGCGAAAGCAAGACAATGAGAAAAAGTACAAGAAATGAAGGGTATAGAGAATACAAAGTAACCATGCTTGGCTGAACTGCATAGTTTAGTAGGGTGGACAGTAAATTTATTTATAAATTTATTCCAATTCTCCATCTATAAAACTAATCTTTCCTACAGCGTTTGACAAGTGGCCATTCAGCTGTTTTTTGAATTCCTCTAGTGACCTAGAAGTCACCATTTTTCAAGAGAGCCTGGACTGTTGCATAACTGACATTGTGAGCATTCTTTCATTGATCAAAAATCTACCACCCCACAATTTCTATCCATTTATTTTAGTTCTGCTTTTGGAAATTAGATGAAAATATTTTAGTCGGGAAATAATATATTCTGTTTTTCAAGTGAGATACTCCTGGGTTTTCTTTTTCTTTTTCTTTTTTCTTTTAGACATGGTCTTCCTATGTTGCCCCAGCTGACCTCAAACTTGCAATCCTCCTGCCTCAGCCTCCTGAGTAGCTGGAGTAGTACCAGCATGTACACTATACCTGGCTCTTGGGTCCTTTAAATTGTTTCTTTTTTGATGTATCTTGTAAGATTCCTGCAATTCTAATTCATCTGTTCTTTGTAAATTTCTGAATCCCTATTGTAATTGGTCAACCCAGTATCAAATTATCAAATTTGTTACTCTACAAATAGCATTACATTTATAAAGTAATATATATATGGAAAGGGATGGAGAAAGAAAGAGGACGGGGACAGAGAAAGAGAATAAATTTTATTTATTTATTTTTTACCTAACCCTTGTTTTTCTGACGCTTAGTTGTGTATGTGGTTGGTGCTGGGGTTCATATCCAGGTCCTCACTTTTGCTTCTAATATGGACACAATTTCTAGTCAAGGTTTGGCAGGCACAACCCTCAACAAATATGAAGCTTGGAGATAACCATCCCAGCTTGAATTTGTTTCTTGTAAGTGCAAATATTGTCACTTTTATTTTCGTTTTAAATTTTCAAGGGCTAAATTTCTAAATTTGCCATTGAAAAATTTCATTGAAGGGGCCTCCAGGAGCAGGAAGATCTTATCAGGCAGCTTCATGATGCCTGCCAAGGTTGCCGAGGAGCTCTTACTTAACTGCAAATAGGCAGGGAGGATACATCACCGAAAGGGATTTAAGTTGATAAAACAAAGAAAGCCAAACTCACTATATTCCCCTTTGGGCCTGGTGCTTTGCATAACCAGTTGAAGTGGGTTGGGAGTCTACCCTGGTGTGTGTAAGAGTGATCAGAGACTAAGCCCAGGAAGTCCAGAAAGGCTGTGTTCATGGGCAGCAGTGGTAGTGAAGGACTGCACCCCTACCCCATGGTAGGAATCCTGGAAAGATGTCTGGGATTATGATTTCCAGCAGAGATTGGCAAATGCTGGGCCTGGCAGCAGACTTTCCCTGAGAGTGCTTTAATCTGTCATTTGAACTGTGTATAAAAACTCCAGCCAATAGTGCCCATCTATCCCCATTGCCCACTTTGACCTCCTCAGAGGAAATAATCTTCTCAACTTTTCATTAAAAAGGTTTTTTTTCAGGGCTGAGGACCGAACTCAGGGCCTTGCGCATGCTAGGCAAGCGCTCTGCCGCTGAGCTAAATCCCTAAAAAAAGTTTGTTTGTTTTCATTTTGGTTTCCTTTTCATTTTTCTTTTTGTGTGTTTTTTTGTGGCACTGATTGGTTCATTGACATATATACATAAGCGTATGCATATACATACTGCTTCCTTTTTCTCTCTTTTTTTCCTCCTTTTTATTTTAGAGAGGGAGAGAGTGAGAGAAAGAATCAATTTTATTTCATTCATCTGGTTTTGTTTTTCCAGCACTTAGTTGTGCATGTAGTGCTGGAATTCAAACCTGGATCCTTGCATATGCCAGGGAAGCTCTCCAACCACTGAGCCCCTGCTCCAGCCCTGTCCTCCCTTCATTTTTAACCTTTTTTATAAAGTAGATATTTTTCCTTGCTCTGCCCTGGGAGGGTTGGGTTTAAGATCATATATTTTGCTTTACTTTTAAATTGTTTTTCATTTATATGGTTATCCTGTTCCTCCTTCTATCCTTCCTTCTGGTAACAGCCAAATTCTGTTGCTCTCCCTTTCACTTTTCCTTTACTTTGGTACCTCTACTTTTTTTCTGCTCTCTATTTAAACCCATCACTTCCAATATCTCTTCTACTTTCTTTCTGTTCTTGCTCTAAAACTATAAGCTTTTCTACCTTCTTTTCTTATTTCCATTTTTACCTAATTGTCTGTATTCTCACCACCTTCTAACTCTCATTGGTTTATACAACTTGAGCCCCCACCATTAATACTGATGTAACCTTTACTGCTGTGGATGCCAAAGTGATACCTGTTGTCTACATTTATACCAGAAATAGATGGTGGTTACATATTGTTTTCACCAAAGGAAGTTGATGACACTATTATTTTTGTATTAGGTGGCAATTAACATTGTAGTAGTCACAGTAAGACCTAAGCATCCAGTTTAACCCTGTATATTGTTTTCATTGGTTATTGCTGTTGCTGATTTCTCCATATTTTGAGAGGTGCTGGGAATCTACAGGGACATTAAAGATTCACAAGTTAGGGTTAATGCTGCTAAGCTCAAATGTTCCTGATAGTATTCCAACCCAAGGAAGAGAGGGGACAAAAAAATGAAACTATAAACAAGGACCCAAGGAGGAATAACCAAAGAGGGAACTCAGAACCCATTCCCTAACATTGACCCATAAATCAAATCCAGAGAGAAACCTAAGTACATATATAATTATTGTATACAAAAGGCCACATGCAAAATAAGAAGAGGAATCCACTTCAATTAAGGGGAAAGAAGAAGACAACCCCCCAAAATGAGAAAGCAGTTTAACAAATCTACTCCCAATGCCAACAATCCCCCAATAAAGGATGAAAACCAAGAGAAAGCTTATAATAATTTGATTATCAAAATTGTCAAAGAAAGAAGTTAAGAGAGCTATTACAGGACATGAAAGACTACTTTACCAAAGAAATAGAAGTAGTGTAAAGAAACATAACAGAACTCCTAAAAATGAAACACACAATTAACCAAATTAAAACCTCACTTGAAGTCACCAATAACAGACTAGACTCTGTAGAAAATAGAAACTCAGCTCTTGAAGAAAGAACTTCAGACATTGAAGACAGGCTAAATGATCTCCAGTATACAGAAGGCAGTAAAGGGAAAAAAATATAGAAAATAACCAGAATATTCAAGAGCTCTGGGATAATATTAAAAGACCAAATCTGAGAATCATGGGTTAGAAGAGAACATGGAGATACAAAGTAAAGGTATAAAGAACATTCACAGTGAGATAGTTACAGAAAACTTCTCCCATATCAGAAATTAGATAGACTTGCACATTCAGGAGGCATATAAGACCCCAAATAAACCTACTCAAATAAGAAATTCACCAAGACACAACATATTCAAAATATACAACAGAGAAGGCAAGGAAAGAATACTGAAAGCTGCAAGAGAAAAACATCAAGTCACATTTAAAGGCAATCCAGAAAGGATCACTGCTGATTCCTCAGTTCAGACCCTAAAAACAAGGAAGGCCTGGACTAAGATATTTCAAACCCTAAAAGAAAACAACTGTCAGTCGAGGTTGCTGTACCCAGCAAAACCCAGTTTCCAATTTGAGGGGAAAATAAAAA
>PVKS010012307.1:0-54250 GCA_004027875.1 Aplodontia rufa
TTGTTTATTCTTCCCACCTTTATCTGCCAGATAAATTTGATCTTTTGTGATCGATTTACATGGATATAATAACATATGGTCATTCTTGTACAAAATGGAATTCTGTTACAGATAACTTTTCAGATCTTCAGATCTTGATTTTCTCGCTTAAAATATTATGAAATTCCTCAAGAAATACCCTTCAAATTCTTTTTTTTTTTTTTTTTTTGGTAAGAGAGAGAAAGAACTTTATTTTTTTTCCATCTGGTTTTTATTTCTCCGACGCTTAGTTGTGTGTGTGGTGCTGGAGTTCAAACCCAGGTCCTCACGCATGCCAAGCAAGTGCTCTAACTGCTGAGTTACTTCTCCAGCCCTCAAATTCTTTTTAAAGACAACATGGTACTCCCTGATAGGAATATTGAACGTATTGTAGCTGTTTGGTCATTTTTTTGCTACTAATAAAAATCCTGTTCATCTCTTCTTTTTATACTGATGGCATTATTTCTGTTCATATCTTCTTTGTATGTTGATGGCATTATTTCAGTATATCTTTGTATACTGATGAGGAATTCTAGGTTGAAAGACACTTTTAAAATTTACTTACATTGGGGCTGGAGCGGTGGCTCAGTGGTTTCGGCGCTTGCCTGGCAAGCACGAGGACCTGGGTTCAAACCCCAGCACCACGTACACAACTAAGTGTTGGAGCAACTAAGGCCATGTGAAAAACTAAATAAAGTTGTTTCTCTCCTCCTCTGTCTCTCTCACTGTCCCTCTCTCTTTAAAAAAAAAAATTTACTTACATTAGATTTCACAAAATACATAAATGTATGTGTGTATATAAATGTATATATAAATATATGTGTGTGCATGTATACATATCTTAAAGAACAGTAGTGTACCACCATCCATGCTACGAAATAGAACATTTATGTTTCTTAGAATCTCCCTTCACAGGGCTGGAGCAGTGGCTCAGTGGTTACCTGGGTTCAAACCCTGGCACCACATACACAACTGAAGTGTTGGAGCAATGAAAACCAGATGAAAAAGTAAATAAAATTGATTTTTTCTTTCTCTCTCTTAAAAAAAAAACTCCCTTTGTGTCCTATGTATCCTCCGTGCCATCATGATAACCACTGTTTTCTCATGTTTCTTCATAATCTTATCATTCATTTGTGCATTCCTCCACAGTGAATATCAAACAATACACTTGGTTTTAAATGTTACGTAAGTCAATCATTCTAAATATTTTGTGTATTTCTTCCATGTTATTATCTATAACTATCTTATTCTCTTTAATAAATATATTACATTGAATGAATATACCACAGTTTATCCTTTTACCATTGACAGAATTTGTGTTGTTTCTTGTTTTGCAGTTTTATCATAAATAGTGCTGCCAGGAACATTTGTATATATGACTCCTTGTTGTACTTGTGTGCTCTAGGGCAGTGGTCTTTAAGCTTAGGCTTTTTTTTTTTTTTTTAATTCCTCCCTAAAATCTTAAAAACTGCCCTTTTGCATGTTTTTAAGTTGACATAAATAATTTTTTTATTGTAATGTTTGACTATTGCAAAGGATATAGTTTCAGGAAAACCGAAAATACTGATATTCAAAAATAAACTCAAAATATTCTTAAGGTATCTAGTAGGATATAAAATAATAGTATTTAAATATAAAATTTAATGTTTTAAAATTTGTTAATTTTTTATGTTTTCACCAGGCTCTAAATTTCAGGTATTTACTTCAGTTTTTAATAGTTCACAATAAAAATAACATTGTAATTTGTTCAAAATTTAACATGAAAATAAAGTTTTATTACTAATGTGTTTTTTTTTTAAGAGAGAGAGGGACAGTGAGAGAGAGAGAGTGAGAATCAGTTTTATTTAGCTTTTCATGTGGCTTTCATTGTTCCAACACTTTGCTGTGTACGTGGTGCTGAGGTTTGAACCCATGTCCTCTCGCATGCCAGGCAAGCCTTGTAACCAGTGAATAACCCAGCCCCACTAGTGTGTCTCTTAATGAGATGGATTAAGGGATGGGGTGGTACAGTCAGGGTGCTTTGATTAAATACGAAACTCTGGTGCCAGGTGGACTTTATGTCATTGTACAGTATATCACAGATTTGGAATGGGTGAGAGGTATGGCTTTCTTTTATAAAATGAGAGAGGGGCAAATGTTTCCTTAAGTCAGTGTAAGGTAAAGAAAGTTGGTCATTTTTGGTACCTGGGAGAGTCCTTAGGTACCCCCAATTGCAGGAGCTTTCCAGGGTGAGAGCAATGCCGGGTTACCTGGGGGCCAATAGTCCCACACTTTGTTGAAGTGAGAGTAAGTTTCCGTTCCCACTAGCAGTGAATCAATATCCAGGTATTCCAAAGCCTCTTTACCTTTTACCTTTGTCAGACTTCCTAGTTTTTGTTAGGAAGGAAGTGGTATTTCACTGTGATGATTGTTTTCTTTATGTGATGCCAGTTTATTGGCAATAAATGTATCATCTGTTCCCAAGTCTACCTTTGGCTTATTTCTGTTGACTTCTGTTTTTCACTGTGATTCATAGGAGTTCTTTATGTATTCTGTATTCTATGTTCAGTAAGTTTCAAGTATCATCTTTTGAGTTTAATGCTCTCGTTACTTTTTTTTTTTAAGAGAAAGGGACAGTGAGAGAGAATCGATTTTTTTTTTTTTTTTTTTTAGTTTTCCATGTGACTTTCATTGCTCTGACTCTTACAGGGTGCTGGGATTCAAACCTGTGTCCTTGCTCATGCCAGGCAAGTGCCATAACTGCTGAGCCACTACTCCAGCACCCCTACCCCCCTTTTTTTTTACTTTCATGAAGAAAAATACAGAGAAAATGGTAACCCTTATCAGCCACATTCATCTTTCATCAAGATTTTTGCCTTACTATGATCTCTATCTTTACTCCCCACTTTTTTCCTAAATTATTTTAAATCAAGTCCCAGACATTTCCTTTCCAATGGAAACTTTTTATGGACATGGTTACTTATTTAATGTTGTACTTGTCACTCTTCCTATGTTTTTAGACTCTTCCTTTCTCTAAGATTTTAAAGGTGTTCTTCAGTAACTGTAATGAAAGCATTATAGTTTGGCCTTTTGTGTTAACATTTTAAAACTCCTAGAATTGATTTTTGAATTCTGTAGGAGTCCAGTCTTATTTAAGATTTTTCTATATTGATACTCTCAAATCTGCAGTGCCACTCTTATAAAACAACCGTTTTTCCTCCTACAAACCTGGTGTACTTAGATCACTGTGGATCAGTGGTTCTGGCAGAGTATAGTTCCAGACCAGCAGCATCCACATCAACTAGGAATTTGTTACACAGATTTGGTCCTACTCTGGACTTAATAAATAAAAACTTAAAAGAGTTAGGGTAGCAACAATTTGTGATACTGATTCATTAGTGTCATTAGACCACCTAAGAATTTTTTTTAATTCAGACTACAGAAGCATTTGAAACTATTTGTAGTCCAAATTCTTGAGGTCATTTTCTGCCCCTTCCCTGTTCAACTAGTGTCAACCTTAAATAGATTTTCCTTGAATTTTCTTGGGGGGTAGTGGTAAGGAGAGGAAGGTTATTTCTGTTTTACCTTAACAATGAAGTCTTAGTGCTTTGGGGGCATCCTAGCTCAATGCAAAAACTTACTTTTAATTATTCACTTTATCTGTTTGGATTTTCAACCTCCTCTTGTTTTCTGGTCTAGAAATTTGTAACTTTTCTTGCCAGGTCAGTACTTTTTAAAAATTTTTAAAATTGGATTTTTGAATTGTTTTTATTTGGAGGGTAGGTCCAAGTATCTATTCCTCTGTGTTCCTGGAAAAGCATTTACCATTATTAAATTCACAGATTTGCCAAGTTGCTTTCCAGGGATATGCAGACTAAAGTAGTAATATAATAGCTCTTCATGCTTGTCAGATTGGCAGAAAATAAAGTAATAACATACCATTTTAACTGATACGGGTTGTAAATGATATTGGTGTAAATGTACATTGTTCTGGTTTTTGGGAAACTATGAAAATATTTGCTGGGGAAAAACTTCACGCTGTTGAAGGAATAGGTGGAAGGAAGTATATTTGCAGCAAATGCAACTGGCTATTGCTTTCCTTTTCCTACGATAGACCTGGGGGAAAATATGAGTGAATGTTACCATTTTATTATGTTTAGGACCTTGATGTGGGTCTTATTTGAAATCCTGGGATCGATGGGCTTAGAAGAGATTTATAGAAGATTAGGAGAAATCATGGAGAGATCAGATTGAGGAAAACATGACTTAGTTCCTTGCAAATCCACCAAAAAAAAAAAAAAATAATAAGAAAATGAGGAAAGTAACACAAAGGACTGAGGTGAATAAAAGGGGAGCTCTATGCTAATGTGTTAGAACCAGATCTTCTGGGAGTTGATAAATTTTCAGGACTTTGGCAAGCCAGATGTTAAATAAAACCATCATTTAAATTATATAAAATCACAATTTAAAAATCATGTTTAAAACAAAGATGTTAAATACTTAAAATTCATTACATCCTTGTTATTTTGTTACATTTTACTATTACAGGTTAAATTTCCCTTATCCAAGATGGTTGGAAGCAGAAGTGTTTGGAAATATTTTTGAATTTTGGAACATTTGCATATACGTAATGAGATATCTTGGGGATAGAATCTGGATAGAATCTTAGTCTAAATATGTTACACGTAGCCTGAAGTAGACTTTATACAACATTTTTAATGCACCTACATTTTGACTGTGATCTGTCTTAAAAGGTTAGGTGTGGAATTTTCCACCAGTGTCCTGTCAACACTCAAAAAGTTTTGGAGTTTGGAGTTTGGGATTAGGGATGTTCAACCTGTGTCTACTTGAGACTCATATCTATTGTTTCTGTGTGTCAGGAATACTGTATGACAATGTGCTACTGCACATGTCTTCCCAGTTCTGTGTACAGCTTCAAATCAGATGTAGTAGAGATAGATTATTTATACTTTGAAAATTGGAAGTACTACAAATCATAGTTTCCCCCTCCCCCATGAGAGCAGTTGTTAAACATCTGCCAGAATACTGCTTGGCATATTTTGTTGTTTAGATACAGATTATCTTTCATCAATGACAGTATACTTAATGAAGTTTTGGGCATTCTGAAACTATGTAAAGCTTTAATTGCTCTTAGGAAAATGGGAAACAATACTAGTTTTGCTAAAATATTTTAAAAGACTTAGATTACAAGAAGACATGCCTTGTTTTATATAGCTTTTACTTTATATAGACAGTATTTTTGGTAATTTGCTTTCCTAGTCTATTAATAACCTTTAAAAAATTTAAAGGAATTATTAAAATCTTTATAACAAATAACCACCTGTAATTTTTCTTATAATGCAATTTTATTTCTTGAATTCCTGTAGAAAGAAGGGATATGCTTTTTCAGTTTTTTTTTTTTTTTTAAACAAATGCCTTCTGTATGTATGCGGTTTTATTTTCATGGCAGCCTTATGGAAGAGGTAGACCAGATATTGCCAATACTTTTTCTAGTATTTTTACTTAGCACTAGAATTTGACTTTTCTTTTAAAATTGGTCTTTAAGTTTTTGTTCGTATATATTAGTGTCTATGCTCTTATACTCAAGAAAATAAGTAGAATTGGGTCTTTTTTATACAACTTGGGATTCTCATTTGTCATACCTATTTTAGCACTTAGAACATTGAAACTAAGATTGAAAAACTGAAAATTTTATTCTATTATTTGTAACTACTTGTTTAGTGTCATGGTTTAGATTTTTGGATCAGTACTTGGGCCTTTGTGATTTGGCCAAATTGTTTAAACTCCGTAAGCCGCATTCCTCGATATTAAAGTAAGGGTGGTAATATTACCTACCTCCAAAAGTGGTTTTGAAGTTGAGATGAAATAATATAGCATTTAGCAAAATGTTTGGCTCATAGCAGAATGTCCTTCAAATGTAACCTGACATTTTTATTAAAATTATTATGAAAGCTAGTAGTAAGTAAAGGATCATGTAAAATAATAATAAAAGCTATTGAAACAGAATCAGGAAGAGTAAAGTTCAGTCTTTTATGGCATATGAGTTACATATGAGTAAGGTACATTAAGTATTTTTAGTTCTCGTTTTTTTTTCAGGATATTGATTAGGTATACCAGAAAATACGAAAAACATTTTACTCACTGAAATCCTAAACATATTTTAGTTGGATGCTAAACAGCTGGTTTATTTTATAGTTAAACATGATTTTCCTAAAATACTTGGTAGTTCAATTGATATAGAATAGAATTTAGGTAAGAAAAGGATTCTTGATTCCCTTAGCAATTTTAGTCACACATGCCATATATAAAATTAAAGGCTTTTTCTTCTTAATCTTTCCAGGTCTGATCTTTGCAAAATTATTAAGTAGCTCTAGGTCTAAGTAATAAGCCAAGCAGGAATAAGAGGCAAAAGGAACATTGATAACTCGTCTCTCAATACTACTAGAAAGTTGGCTGTTGAACCTTGTATTGGTATTCATTTGCTATTGTTTTCTAGTGCCTAGCTTTGATATTGTGTTGCCACTTTTTATCTTTAGTATTGATTGGGTTTTCCCTCTTTTTTCTACTCTGCTACCTCTATTCCTTCTGGAACCAGTAGTTGAATGGTAAGTATTTAAATAAGATTTACAAAGTTTTTGACCTAGTGAGGATTTTTTTACCCTCACCTGTTTTGGTGAAAACTTTGTAGACTTAAAATGGTCTCTGTGGCTTCCGGGTTTTCATTGTTGCTTTGTTTGTGTGTAGACTGATAAACTTTAGTTTTAAGGTAACTCCTGTCCCTGCATGCTGTGTCAACTGGCATCCATTGTTTGTCTGATTCATAGTGATGTTTTTCTTGGAGCTTGCACCCTCCTTTTCTCCTCCTTCTGCTGTCTTTGTTTTTGTTTTGGGGAGGGCAGTTGGGATGGGAAGTAGAATAGTCTCACTCCTGCACTACTTTCATTTTTATTACAACATTTGGAATCTTTTCAAAGTTTGCCAGCTAGATCTTTGTAAGATTTTTGTTCTGTACACATTAAAAACAATTACTAGTGCCTTTGAGCAGAATTGAGTCGAAGTCCATTAAATCATAATTTTTTGTCCATTAACTCTTAACTCTGCTAAGTTTTCTATCATTCTATATTTTTCCTTTCAAATTTGAAGATATTAGAGGCGTTTGAGTATCTTTAAAAGGTAGAAATATGTTTTTAGGATTTATCATGACTCTTGCCTCAAAGCTTTGTATTTTGATGAAATTTACATTTAGCACCATGATTATTATTTCATTCTTTAAGCAGATTATGAAATATAATTTAAAAGAAATGAGTTGAAAGAATCAGGCTAGATTTAGTGTACTAAAATTTAAATAGTGAACTTTTGGAAGCCACTCTGATAGAATTCTACCATGAAGTAAATTGTAAAATTTGTGTGAAATATGCATAAGAAAAATGCATAAAACAGAAGAATATAGCTAAAAATGAATACTCATGCAGCTATCACCTGTGTAGGAAGTAGGACATTGTCAGTACCACTGAAACCCTCCACTGTCTTTCTGATTATAAATCTCTTTTCTTCTCAGAGTAATCATAATCTTTACTTTTATGTGAATTTCTTCTTCACTTTTCTTTGTTTCATTATTTATGTGTGCGTTTCTAATAGAATATGTTTAGCTTTTGCCAGCTTTATATAAATGGAATCATATTTTTATTTTGGGTCTTTCTTTTCCCACAACATTATGTTTGTAAAATCCACTCATACTGTGTACAGCTATTTTCTTTGCTCTTATGGTACAGAATTTATACTGTTCTCTTTTATGAATATACCATAATTCATTTAACCATTCCTTTATTGGGTATTTGTTTCCATTTTGCTCTTAAGAACACTGCTGCTGCGTGAATATTTGATTGACATATATTCTGGTGCACGTGTGCACAGATTTCTTTAGGATAGTATTTCTCAAAATGTGCTTCTCCACCACCAGCATTTGTGGTGTCACCTGTGTGAGCTTGTTAGAAGTACATAACTTATGGACTCCACCCTTAATCCGTCTGTGGGGTTGTAGTCCAGATACTGAAACAAGCTCTTAACTCGAATCATGCACATTAAAATTTGAGAACCACTGCTTTGGGATATGTACCTAGAAGTGGAATTGCTAAATTATCAAGTTATGTATACCTTCTGCTTGATATTAACATTTTTCCACTGAAGTTGTATTAAGTTTTATTTAACACTGATATTGAGAGTCTGTGTTTCTCTGCATCCTCTGAAATAGAGTATTGTCAAAAGTTTATTTTTAACTTTTATTTTTTAAATGAGAATTGAAGTATTTTCTCTCCGAGTTCACTTTTAACTACAGTTGCATTTTGGCTGTACAGATTTATTGAAAAACTTAGATTTATTGAAGACTTTCTGAAAGTAATGGAAAAGCTTTCAAACATACTTAAAAGTAGAAATAGTTCAGTGAACTGATAAACTTCATATCATCCATGTTAAACAGTTCATTGTATTTTGTCATACTTGCATTATGTATTTTCTCTGAATTATTTTAAGCCAGGTCTCAGATATGTCATTTCACCCCTATATATTTAAACATTCATTTCTAAAGTGTGTACCCCTTTTTTAAAACATGATGACAAATATCTTAATTACGGAGGCCTTTTAAAAGAGTTAAAGCATCATGTTAAAATATATAAAAATTCTGAAATGATAACAGTGTATAACCTGTTACCATTTCGATTTTGTGAGTGGGAGGTTTCAAATTAAATTGTAGTCTTTCAATATTCTCTGAACCCTTCTAATTTAATTTGTCAAATAGAATACTGAATGTTTTCCATCTTACCAACAGAATAAAAAATTTACATTTCTTAAAATGATTGTTAAACAGGTTCTGCTTTTTAAGGATAAAGTGTTTAGAGTACTTAGAAATTTTAACACTTCTAATGAAACGCAGTGTGTATGATGATGATGTATTAATTAATCACTAGAGTAGATAGCTAAAAGATACTCCAATTCTATTTTTCCCATATTTTTATTGGTGCATTATAATAGCAGGATTCATTGTTACACATTTGTACATGCACACATGACAATATATTTGATTAGTATCATTCCTCTGTACTTCCTGTTCTCCCTCCCCCTGGTCCCATTCTGCTACTCTTACTGGCCTTTGTGTGATTTCCATGAGACATCCCCCCTAACCCCTGCACCCCTGTTTCTTTTTTTCTCCCTAGATTCTCTCTTGTTTATCTGACTCTTTATTCTTAGAATCAGCTCTTTGAAAGCCCAGACATACAATCTTTAACATCTGCTGCTGGCTTGTTTTTGAGTTGTGCTGAGTTTAATACTGGGAATCAGTATATTTCTGTCTAAACTAACAGCAGAATTGCGAACACAGTGTTTTATAATGAATTAAGCAGTGAGTATTTTTTTGAGTGAGTCAACTATGTTGATCATTGTTGGATGAAAATGAAAGTATAGGGGAACTTTGGTAAATGGGAAGTTTAATGTATTATTGAGCAGTACAGAAGAGTACTCAGTAATTTTTGGTTGTTTCTGCATTATCGTGATTCAATTAAATACAAAACCATGCTGATTAGGGAATATAGATACATAGTATGATGTAACATTATAAAAAGTATGTGGGGGTTGAAGGTGTAACTCAGTGGTAAAGAGCTCACCAAGTATGTGTAAGATCCTGGGTTCCATCCCCTGCAACACAAAAATAAGTAATGTGGATTGGGTATTAGAAGAGAAACAAGATTTGAATTGAACAGGAACAGATGATACAGGTCTTTGTATAATGTATAAAAAGTGTGATTATATAGATGTGTATTTTACATGGTAATAAAATCAAATTTGTGTTTTGAAGATAACCTATAGGAACAGTTTAGAGGAGGGGAGAGAACAAAAGCTGGTGTGTATAGAGGTTACTATGGTAGCCTAGGAAAAACTAATAATAGCTAGATTTAGGCTGGTGGTGGATGTCTCACTTTAATAGTTAGGAGGTAAAGTCTACCAGGTTTGTGATGACTTGAGAATAAACAGGTCCTGGCTTCAAGGAAGAAGTGGTACTACTTGACTGGATTGTCATCATTGTGCTTCATCACTTTGGTAGACTTTTTTAGTCAAGTTCATTGATAGTTTTTGTTATAACCATAGTTTTTGAAGGGATTTACCTAGTTTACTACTTTTAAACAGATATTCAGACATTTTTGAATTTTTTTTTTATTGATTTACACTGGGGATTGGTAAACTTTCAGTAAAGGGCAAATAGTTTAGGTTTTACAGACCTTTTTGAGTCCCCTCGCTACTTCTGTCATACAAAGTGAGCCATAGACAGTATACAAATGAATGTGTGTGGTTGTCTTCCAATAAAGCTTTACTAGTGTGCATTGAAATTTGAATTTCCTTTAATGTGTCATGAAAGTTTCTTATATTTTGAAAAAATCAGCCGTTAAAAATGTAAAAAATGTTCTTTTTTATTTTGCAATGCTGAAGATGGAATGAAGGGTATTGTGTACCCTAGGCCACCACTATACCATTGAGCTGTAACCCCATCCCAAAACAACAAGGGATATGCAAAAATAGGTAGTAGGCCACGTTTGGCCTGCAAGCCCATAGATGACCAACCCCAGAATTGCCCTAGTTCTTTTTAAGAAGAAAATACCAATAGTAAATAGGATAAATAAATAGTAAATAGGATAGGCTTAAAACAAATTTTTTTTTATTGCTTTGGAGTCTTTAAATCCTTAATGTTTAATGCTATATTTTATTCTTTTGTTTGTGAATTTGCAGACCCAAGGGACAAGAATAAACATAAGAACAGGGAATTACCAACAAATTCAGTGTATGGCTAGGAAAATATTTAATGCAGAGTGAATTCCTGGAAGAATAAAAGAAGGTAATGAACACATACCAATGAGTAGTAGTTTCCAGAGGTCAGGCTCTATGGGGAAGAAAGTTACTAACTTTTGTCAGACTAAATACAATTGTGTTAAGAAAGTAGATAGGGTTCTAGTGTAGTAATAAGAAGCTTATCTTGTACTTAGGAGTGAGTATTCCTTTGAAACACTTGCACAACTGAATTCTAAATTAATTTTTGAGGTACTTCATGAGGATCACTGGTGGCACTGGATAGAAGTATTTGTGTGCAGAAAGTAGTGGGTGGTTTAATCTGTTCAAACAATACTGATAATTGTCAGGTGCCCAAATGCTCCGTTAAAATTTTATTTTTTAATTTTGGTACCAGGGATTGACCCAGGAGCACTTAACTGCTGGCCACATCCCTAGCCCTTTTTGTTTTGAGATAGGGTCTTGCTAAGTTGCTTAGGGCCTTGCCAAATTGCTCAGACTGTCTTTGAATTTGTGATCCTCCTGTCCTTCTGAGATGCTGGGATTACAGGTGTGCATCACTCTGCCTGACTACAATTTGATTTTAATTGTGTTACTAAGCTTATAATATATATTTAACCTTAATGGTTATCTATTCATTTGTTATGGTGGCTGTAAAAATTAAATTATTGACAGTAGCAGAAAATAACTTTTAACCAAACATACTGAAGGTTTCAAGGTCCAACTTGGCAAAGGTATTATGTGTTTATAAGTTACTTTTAAAAATTATATAAATTTTGTGAGGTGTATTTTGCATTTGATTAAGTGCCTAAAAACAGTTATTTGGTAAAAATGTAACATACATTCATTCTCAATATACATGTTTGGTTTGCATTACTAAATTAATATTTGGTATTAATAAGAAATGTCTACAATAACAAAACTAAATTACTGGAAAACAATAGAAAATGTAAATTTTAAAAAGTTATTTTCTGGTGATTTAACAAAAATTTTTGTTGTTTCCATATTTCATATTAAATTATAATGTTATAACATTAGTAAATTTGTATACTGTTACCTGGTTACCTGATTACCTATAAATTATAGGCTTACTCATAAGGTACAATTGAGATAGCAAAAATATTTTGTAAATTTAATTCTACAAGCTTAGAAAATGTTAATGTTAGTGAGGTGTGGCCCAGGACTGTCATCTAAGCAAGGAGGATTAGGCAGGAAGATCAAAAGTTCAAGGCCAGCCTGGGCAACTTAGTGAGACCCTTTCTCAAAATAAAAAGGGCTAGGGATATAGCTCATTGGTAAAGTGCCCCTGGATTCAGTCTCCGGTACTCCAAACAAAAAGGCATATTTTGTAAGTTGTCTGTGGCCCATTATTTTTTCTCTCAACTTGTTGAAACAATTCCAACTAAACCATTTCCCCCCTTTTTGGACAGTGTAGAGGGTAGAGAGAGAAGGGAAGTGCAGCAGTAAGAGAGGAGATGTGTTATTTTTATTCTTTCCTCTGTCTTCCTCTCTTTTCCCATCCATATTTTAACAATTTAGTTTTAGCCGGGACACTAGTCACTTGTGTTTCCTCTTGCTTTGTAAGCCTTCTTAGTAAAATCCTAACCTTCTTTTGCTTTTTTGTTTTAAATAATTATTAGGAAATCCTTTCTTTGTCTCTTAATTCCGTGCTGGGGCATGAGATCAATAAGGTTGTCAGTCAGAAACAGTGTACACTAAGACATTTTAGGAGTTCATTTACCAGATATGGTGACACACACCTGTAATCCCACCTACTTTGGAGGCTGAGGCAAAAGGATAACAAGTTTGAAGCCAACCTGGGCATCTTAGTGAAACCCTTTCTCGAAGTTTAAAAAGGCTGGGGTTTAGCTCAGTTGTAGGGCACTTAGCTAACATGATTTCATTCCCCAGTATGGGATGGGATGTAGTACTCTATAAAAATGTTAAGTATAGTTCCTCATATCATTCCCTGCTCTTTAAAAAAAGTATATACTATTATGTTGAGTTGGGGAGAATATATAACATGATTATTTATTGAAAGAACATGTGCCTCATCACCTTCTCAGACCTCATGTTCCTGTGGCTGATGATATATAATAATTTAATACATAAATTATATAGCATAGCAAGCCACCAACTATTGTCTGCCAAGTAACTATTCCACATTTACATTAACGAAACTTAAAATTTTTCTTTTCAACAATATGCTGTCTACTCCCACTTTTCCTACTTGCTAGAAATTTAAGTTTTATATATTTTGTTGCTTTTGGTTCAGGTTGTTGCATCTTGACAGTTGATAGCACAGTAATCTCCATGTTGTGTGATCAAGTGTGTGTGTGTGTGTGTGTGTGTAAGAGAGGGATTGAGGAAGGAGAAACATGATAAGCAATGCTTAAAATGTTATTTAATTTTTAAAAGATGCCTTGGTTAATTTGAACACCAAGGAGAAAAATGTAGAAAGAGAATCCCACACTTTAACTTCAAATTTGGGCAAAATGAAGAATTTATTAGAGAATATATTTATGCATTCGTTCAGTAAATATTTATTGAGTATCCTCCTTTGGCATACGTAAATCTTTGAAGTAAATCAGTATCTTGTTGTGAAACATAAAGGTAGGTTTAAAAATCAATCCTATGGAACTAGGCGTAGTGGCACATGCTTGTAGTCCCAGCTACTCAGGAGGCTTAGGTGGGAGGATCACTTGAGCCCAGCATTCCAGTCCACCTTGGGCAACATAGCAAGATCCTGTCTCTAAATAAGTAAGTAAATAAATAAGTATTCCTTATGTTTCTGAGTTAGCAGAATTAAAGTTATATTTATATTGGCAGTCCTATTTGATAAATAGCTTTATTGAGATTATAATTGGGAGGCTGAGAGGTGACTCAGTGGCAGAGCATTTGCCTGGCATGCTCAAGAACCTGGGTCTAATCCCCAACAGCACATACACACAACTGAGTGGAGGAAAACCAAAACCAGATGAAAAAATAAAATTAACTCTGTCTTTAAAAAAACAAGAAAAAGAAAAACGATTATAATTGGGGCTAGAGATGTAGTTCAGTGATAGAGTGCTTGCCTGGTTAGTATGTGTAAGGCCCTGGGTTCAGTCCCTAGTAAGGGGCAGGATGTTGGTTGGGAAATGATAATTACACCTGTAGCTCTTGAATAAATTTTAAGTCTCATTATTACTTGATTATTATATAAAAGCAATAGTTTTGTTTTTGTTTATATCTTAAAGAGACAAGCTTCAGAAAATACATTTGTACCTTTATAGTTTTGCAACAGCTAAAATATAACAATATATATACACATTATATATATGATAGGAATAATATATATATCATATGGAGATTATCTGAATACCTTATAGATAAAATGAACCTAAAATGAACAATTATAAACCATGTACACTGTACCCAAATTGATATTCTGGTTCTGGATCATTCCGTCTTTGGTCATTTGTCTTTTGCAACTAAGAGGAACTGGGAATATATGTGTTTAGAAGCAAATTATTCTAGAACTTTGAGCTTAAAATTGAGTTATCAATGGCTGGTACAGATTTTTCGTAGTATGTTGCTTTAAGAGCGTGTAAATGGCAACTAGTGGTTAGAATTCATTGTAGTGATTATTCTGAAATCCGTCGGTGAAACTCTTAACTGGCTTTTCCTCTGACTTTACAATATGACATAAGGCTATGGGAAAGTAACCTTGTGCTCACAAGTCACATATGGCCCCATAGACTAGTAGGTATTGTTCAGCTATCTGGAATGAGGAGTTATAGTTCAGAGATACATTTTTTTCATCTAGTATGTAAATTTCTAGACCAAATGCTGTTACTTCACAATAACGCCCATCCTTTTCCTAAACCCCCAGTGGAGAGAGAACTCCTAAAGCAGAGGCTATTGTCCTATTTATGACAAAAAAGAAAAGAAAAACAAATGGACTCTGAGTACTGTTGAAGTTCGTGTTCAGTTCCAAAGTGCCCTGCATGTATAGTGTGTTAATCACCTTTGTATTGCTGTGTTCAAAATACCTGACAAGAACAACTTAGAAGAGGGGAAGTTTATTTTGGCTCATGGTTTCAGAGGTCGTAGTGTATTGCTCTGGCCCAGTGGTGAGGCAGGACATCATGGCTGAAGGCTGTGGCAGAGGAAAGCTGCTCAGATCATGGTGGCCAAGAAGTAGAGAGAGGTAAGGGGAAGGAGCCACCTGGAAGAACTAGGGAGTGACCCACCTCCTCCAGCCATGCCCCAACTGCTTACAGTTACCACCCAGTTAGTTTGTTCAAACCCATCCTGGTTAGGTTAGTTCTCACAGTCTATTCATTTCACTCTGAACATTCCTTCATTAACGTAGGAGCTTTTGGGGACACCTCATAGCCAAAGCATAATATATAGTTAAGCTTCTAAAATTGTCCACAAGAATGCAGAAACCAAGCTAGCCTTGGACCTGAGGCATTGTCTTATTCTACAGTGAGCTTGTTTCACATTAGTGAAGAATAAAAAACATTTGACCTTTCTGCTTCAGTCCTATAGCAGAACACCTGAGGTTGGGTATTTTATAAAGAAAGTCTGGTTATTTAGCTCAGAGCTTTCAAGGCAAAAAATCCAAAAGTGGATGGCTTAGATCATCTGACCTCTGGTGAAGGTCCTACAGTGGGTGTCAGAACAGTGGTGGGAACATTTGCAGAGGAGATGAAGACAGGAAGCCCAAGGGATTTACGAACCAGGCTTGCTCTCTGATCATGGTCCTTTGAGGACTATGTTAATCCCTTCTATGGGAAATAACCTGTAGTGACCTAACCACTTTCCACTATGCCCCACCCCTTAAAAGATTCTGCCACCTTTTAATATGACTACTCTGAGGAACAAGCATCCAGCACATAAACCTTTGGCAGACAAGGTCAAACCACAGCCCTTCTGCATCTATCTTGTGCCTATTTAGTACCCTGATTCTTTACCCTCCTACCCCTAGCAGTGATGTGGGGCCATTTTGAGGTTCCCTAGTGGCAGAAGATAATTAATATATTGTATTAGATACTATAAAGCCTGTTTGTATTAAACCACTGTTTCTTAGGTTCTTGTTTTGTTATTGGCTTGTTCTTTCCTTATAAATTAAAAACACTTTGTATTACCTACCATATGGATTTCTATAGGATTGACCTGTCCCAAATTACTGTGGTTTAAGTTGACTGTATATAGCTTTTGGCTCTTTGTACCAGTTTTTCAGCAAAGAGCAATCACATTGTATCCTATCTGACATTCATTTATAAGAGGAATAATAAGTGAATTCAGTCACACAAATTTAAAAGAGAAATCATGCTGTTTTGTTTCCCCAGGGAAATACCCATATTGATCAAGATGATCTTTATTTTCAGCACAGAATTCTTTTCTACACATAATACAGAGCATGCACAAATTATACTGACAGAAATCTTTTCTGTCACTTGTGGTGCATCACTAAGATCTTTTATAGGGCTGGAGCAGTGGCTCAGTGGTTATGGCACTCGCTTGGCATGCTTGAGGACCCAGGTTTAAACCCCAGCACCACATACACGACTAAGTTTTGGGGAAACAAAGGCTAAACGAAATATATAAATAAAATCAAATCTCTCTCTTGCTGTCTCTCTTAAAAAAAACTTTTATAGTTGTTCTAATCTATCAGATTTGTAGGTTATATATGTTAACCTATTGTAGTTTATACAGTAAATGAGAAAGCTAGGGGGCTACTTACAGGAGTAGGATGAAAAAGACAAAGTTAACAAAGTTGTTTGATAAACTAGAAGATGATAAAAGAAGATGAATAGTAAATAGACACAAGAAGGTAGGCATCTTTACAGTATTTTTAAATTGTGAGTGTGCAACAGACATAATTTATGCATGCTATTCTTGCATTATGACTTTTAACAATGTAAATTGTTTTTCATTTGGTTGGGGAGGAATTACTGAATCTCAAGATATGGAATATCTTGAGTTTCTGAGTAGTTTCACAAATATGGGAAGTACAGTTGTTAAGATGTCAAGGATTTGATCCCAGTGAGGATTTTGATTTACTCATGGTGTACCTAGTGTATGCTTGTTTATCCTATAGCCATTCATTTTGTTGATACTTGCCATCATTCACAAGGAATATCACCTCCTCTTGAAACCAGTCTTAGAATAGACCTCCTATGATGGTTGCATGATTATAACATTTTTATGTATAAAGTATTACATATTGTTTGTTACAAATACTTACGAAAGAAGTCTGAAAAACGGTGGTCCTAGTTCTGGCCCTGCAGGTGACTAAGTTTTATGAAATCTGGATTTTCTTATCAATAAAAGGAGATTAGAATAGATGCTTCCCTTAGGACCCAACCATTCTCATTCTCATAAAGTTGAGTCATAGACTGGGAATAATTGTGGTGAACATAGAGAAGTAACTCTTTTTCACTGAGGGCATTATTAAATATAAAGCATTTAAAATGTTTGATCCTATAAGCATTTCTGCTTTGTTTTTCATCGGGACAAGAGGAAAATGAAAAAAAATATTTAAAAAACCCTAGAGGGCATGTTATAAAGGACCATTGTAAGAATGAATCATTTCAGCATGCTGATATTTAACTATAAAAAATAATTTTTTGGATAACCTTTTATTCATTTGAATATTTGAATGCCTATTGGGAATCAAATAGTCATTCTAATGGCTTTGGGACTACACAAAATAAATCAGACCATAATTTTCACTTAAAATTATTTCATTCATTACCTTCTCTTCAGAAGGGGTAGTTTTCAAAAGAGAATATCTAAAAGTGAATAAAATGAAAGAATTGTCACAAATGAGTAGATGGTAGAAAATAATGACTTACCCGGTGGATGTAAGATACATATGACATTCCAAAAATGTCTTTTGTGCTAGTTGGTATATACTGATGTTAGTTTTGTACACTCATCTAGGGTTGCTTTGGATGATGATTGGGAGAGAATTAGATATTTGGTAAAACGCTTAATGAACAAAATGTAATATGCTACCTTGTTTTGGAATGTATTCAGCTATATAGTATTGTTGGAACTTTTACTCTGTTGCCATTTTAATTTTGTTAAGAGAGATTTTTGTCCTTTCATGAGTAGCGTCATTTGAAAACAGTATTGGTTTCACTTGAGTACTTCCTCTTTGGCCACTTGAACATCTTTTCCTTTCTACTTACTAGAAAACCATGACAGTGGGTTGGAGATTTATCTCTGGTAGAACGCTTGCTTAACATGTGAGAGGTCCCTGAGTTTTGATACTCAGTAACACACACACATACACACACGAAAAAAGACAGAAACCCGTGATAGTTTTAGAGAAAAGACAGGTAATTTGAAACTGCTCCAGTCTTTTTATTTAAGTTAGTTAGCTTGTATTTTCTGGAGACATTTTTCTTAACAGATAACCCATGTTTGCCAAACTGAATAATAGGTCCAGCCAGCAAATGAGATCTCTTGTCTTCTCAGTTTACATTCCATATCTTTTTTCTTTTTCTTTTCTTTTTTTTTTTAAACTCCAGATCTTTTGCCATGTATTACATATTATATACTCTTTAAAAAAAACTTTGCTTACAGAAGTTGATATATTTCCCTTTATTCTTATTGGTATGTTTAAAACAATTTTACCTTTAAAATGAATTTGGAAAAAAAATTCATTCATGGGAATCAGCACATTCCTATGAGCAATGCTTAGGGCTCTACTAATTGCAAATTATGATTACTGGTAATTAGCATTCCCTAATCTGCCTTAATTGTACCACTCTTGCCTCTGTAGAACTCAGGACAATAATTCATTTTGTGTATCCATTTAGGTAGCTATTCAGTGTTGACTTATATAGATCTAGTAGATGGGTAGGGTGAATAAGTATTTAGAAGGCTATCTCAGATATTTTCTGACTTAGATAAGATCTACACAGAAGCAATATTAATGACATCAAATGATTATTATCAATAAAAAATATAGTAGGTCAGAGAAGGGCATTTTGGTTTTGAGTTCTCTTAAAAGATTTCATTGAGGGGCTAGAGCATTGGCTCAGTGGCTACAGTGCTTGCCTGCAGTGCATGCATAAGGATGTGGATTCGAACCCCACTACCATGTACATAATGAAGTGTTGGGGCAGTGAAAGCCACATAAAAAACTAAAGTTGATTCTCTGTTTCTCTCTCTCACTGTCCCTCTTTCTTATTAAAAAAAAAAAAAACAGAAAAGAAGAAAAGATTTTGTTGAGATGGTAAGACTTGATCTAGGCTTCAAGAGTGGGAATAAATTGTTAATAAAATATGAGAAAAACAGGAATATTGACTTCCTCAAGAGCAAAGGCCTAGAGGTTTAATGAGTGTATTGTCTTGGAGGAACAGGATTAAATGGTTATCAGGTTCATATTAGGATAATATATAATATGAAAAGCTTGTATAATGAAAGATGGTGTGTGTGTATGAAATACTACAAGAGGCTCTTAGAGCAAAAATGCTGTGGCAGAAAGCTTGAAGGCTAAGGAATCCTCAGAGCTTAGTTCTGTCACTTCTGATTCTTTCTACTTAGACCTATATTCTCTAAGTGCGCAGTTTAGCCGAGAGTCTGTAGGTGGCTTTTGCTTATTATATTTTAGTTCCATTTATTAGAGACAGGAAATGGCAGCTACCATACCTGAGACATTACCTGTAAAAATCTCCTGGGCTTACTCATTTATCATTAATTCATTCCAGTGTTTGTCATTCAGTTTGTTTATACTTAGGGAGCTTTAAGCCTATTATTTCCTTCTAAAATTTATTAGTCAATAATAAATTGGCCTAATTGAGATCACATGGAATTGAGCATGCTTTGATTGAGGATAATATAAAGGAGTAGTTTTGATTTTGTGGAAAAATCGAGTTGTCACCTTTGGGCAGAGAATGTTGCTAACAAAGGTTGACGACCTTTGGGGGATGGGTTGTAGTGGTTGTTATAAAGGTTAAAATAGAAGAGTCCAAAAACCTGGCACCTGTCTGTCTCCTCAGCAGCAGCCAGCATAATATTTCTTTCCTTTTTCTTTGGACTCTGGTAGTGTTGAAAGAATAGCTTCTCCAGTTTGACACTTTCTGACCCTTTTTTTTTTTAATAGTTTTCAGAGGCTCTTGTAATTTGGGATGTTGAAGTTAAATCACTTGTTTGCAGTTGTAGAGTGATGATTTGATATATATCTCTATCTATAGCTATATCTATATATATCTATCTCAAAATAGTTCCTAAACTTTTTTTTTTTTTGATCCCTCAACAACAGAATCTAAACATAGGAGCAATTTCTTCCCCCATTGAAAGCAAAACCTCACTTATTTTTCCTGTTGATAGGCTTATTTGCCAGATTCAGGTTTAGGATCAATCCTTTTATTTATTTATTTATTTATTTTTTAAAGAGAGAGGGACAGTGAGAGAGAGAAAGAATCTTTTATTTAGTTTTCCATATAGCTTTTGTTGCTCCGATACTTTATTGTGTACATGGTACTGGGGTTTGAACTCGCGTACTAGCACATTGTCAGGCAAGCACCATAACTGCTGAGCCACCGCTACAGCCCCGGATCAATCCTTTTTTGATTGTGCATGGTTTCTAGGAAAAAAAAAAAAAGGTAAAAATCCTGAGAAAAGTCGAGTTTGGCCACTGGAGGTGAAAATCATTTTGCCTTGGTTATCAACAGTGAAAAAGCATGTGGTGTTAACATGTACTGGTGATGATGGTTTATTTTTCTTTATAAAGTAACTTTGATGTCACAGGTATGTCTCATTGAGTTGTTGCAGGAAGTTTTAGTCCATAATCTGAATTTTGTTACCAAAGAATGCCTTGAAACTTAAAGAGGAAATTTTAAACAAAAATTGCTAAGGTTTATTGCATAACTGCTTTATTTCAAGTACTTAATTGTACAATGCAATTGTTAATCCTCACCAGATTGCCAGTGTGTGAATAGTAATATCAGTATCTTATGTGGAAGAAGTCAGTCCTGGAGGGCTTATACCTTCCCCAGGCCATGCAGCTTATAGTAGAACTAGGATTTGTACTCAGATCTTATGTGCTTCAAAGTCCATATTTTCACCAGACTACTAAAACTAATAAAGGAGATAGAAAGGTAACTAAGTCATGTACTGTGTTGCAGTGTTACACATTGTCAAAGCATGGAAGAAAATCAAAGGGAGAGAATGATAATCTGCTTTGTAGTGGAGCATTTACAGAAAGATTCCTAGAGAAAAGTGGTACCTTAGTAGGGTTTGGGTGCCAGTGATGATACACACCTATAATACTAGCAATTTGGGAGGCTGAGGTAGGTGGTCACAAGTCCTGTCTTAAAAAGGGTTAGATACGTAGCTCTGTGGTAGAGCGCCCCTGGTTTCAATCCCCTATGCCATTGCCCACACACAAAAGAGTTCTTTGGGATAGAAGAGAGGGAGTGATGAAATTGGTGTGTATGTAGGGATGCATTATACATGTGGTGTAGTTATACATGTATTTAACCATTCCTGATTTTTTCCATTGATTTTTTTAGATGTACATGACAATAGAATATACAGTGACATAATTATAAAAGCATGGAATATAACTTGTTCTAAATCAGTCTCCAGCATTCCCCCCCCCCCGTTCTTTTTAGATACACATGACAACAGAATATATAAAGGCATACTTATAAAAGCAGAGAGTATAACATTCTAAATTCAGTCCCAAGTATTTCACCTCCCTCTCCCTTCCTCCCATCCCCTGTTCTCTTCCTTCTACTCTACTAATCTATTATTTACTAATAGCATTTTGTAATTAGTTTCTTGTTGATATACATGTTAATGAGATTCACTGTGGTATGTTCATGCATGCATTTAGGAAACTTGAGTCTGGTTGAGTCCTCAAATTTTTGCTATCTCTTCTTCCTCCCTGTTGTTTCCTTCTCTTTGTATATTCCTCTGATCTTTTGCTTATTTTGAATTAGAACATTTGGCCTTTTTGCTTTTTGAGACTGGCTTATTTCAATTAGCATGATAACCTGAAATTCCATCCATTTGCTGGCAAATGCCATAAAATCATTCTTTCTTATGGGTAAGTAATACTCCATCGTGTATATGTACCAGTTTCTTTTGTACCAGTTTCAGTTGAAAGGCTTCTTAGTTGGTTCCATAGTTTAGCTATTGTGAATTGTGCTGTTATGAACATTGGTGTGGCTGCATCTCTGTAGGATGCTGATTTTAGGTCCTTTGGATATACACCAACGAGTGGGATATATCAGGTCAAATGGTGGTTGTATTCCTAGTTTTCTAGGGAATTTCCACACTGCTTTCCAGAGTAATTGTACCAATTAGGTAGCCCCATCAACAGTGTATGAGTGTACCCTTTTCTCCGCATCCTCATCAACATTTATTATTTGTGTTCTTGATAATTGCCATTCTAACTGTAGTGAGGTGAACTCTTGGTGTAGTTTTAATTTGTGTTACTTTAATTGCTAGAGATGTTGAACATTTTTTCATATATTTGATGACCATCTGTATTTGTTCAAATATTTGAGAAGTGTGTGTTTAGTTCTTTTGCCCATTTATTGATTGGGATATTTGGTTGTGGGTTTTTTTTTTTTTCTTTTTTTGGTGGTAAATTCTTCAGTTCTTTGTGTATCTTGGATATTAATGCCCTATTTGAGGACCAGGTGGCAAAGATTTTTTTTTTCCCCATTCTGTAGATTCTCCCTTCATGTTCTTGTTTCCTTTGTGGTGAGGAAGCTTTTCATTTTGATGCTATCCCATTTGCTGATATTTTACTTTTACTTCTTATACTTTGGGAGTTTTCTTAAGGAAGCCATTCCCTGAGCCAACATGTTGGAGTGTTGGGCCTACATTTTCTTCTAGTAGGAGCAGGGTTTCTGGCCCAGTACTGAGGTCTTTGATCCGCTTTGAGTTGAGTTTTGTGCAGGGTGAGAGAGAGAGAGGGTAAATTTTACTCTACTGCATATGGATTTCCAGTTTTCCCAGGACCATTTGTTAAAGAGTCTGCCTTTTCTCTAACTTACATTTTTGGCAGCTTTGTCAAGAATGAGGTAACTCTTTATGTGGGTTTGTCTCTGTGTCTTCAATTCCATTGGTGGTATTCTCTGTTTTGGTGCCAGTACCATGCTGTTTTTATTATTATAACTCTGTAGTATAATTTGAAATCCAGTATTGTGATGCCTGTAGATTTCTTTTTTTTTTTGCTAAAGATTGCTTTGGCTATTCTGGGTATCAATTTTTCCAAATGAATTTAATGACTGCTTTTTCTAATTCTATGAAGAATATCATTAGAATTTTGCATTGAATCTGTATAGCACTTTAGGTAACATGGCCATTTTGATAATATTAATTCTCCCTGTCCAAGAACATGAGAGGTCTTTCCAGATTGTAAGGCCTTCTTCAATTTCTTTCTTTAGTGTTCTGTGGTTTTCACTGTAGAGTTTCTTCACGTCTTTTGTTAGATTGATTCCAAGTATTTTTTTTTAAGCTACTGTGAATAGGATAGTTTTCCCAGTTTCTTTTTGTTGGAGTATACAAATGTGATTGATTTGTGAATGTTGATATTGTGTCCTGCTAGGTTCCTGAATATATTTATGAACTTTAGAAATCTTGTGGAGTTTTTTTAGGGTCTTCTAAATATATAATCATATCATTGGCAAACAGATAATTTGAGTTCTTCTTTGCCTATTGTATCCCTTTAATTGCCTTCTCTTGCCTAATTGCTCAGGCTAGAGTTACTATGTTGAATAGGAGTGGTGAAAGTGGGCATTCTTGTTAACTGTTTTTAGAGAATGTGCTTTCAGTTTTTCTCCACTTAATACTAGTTTCTCCACTTAGGATACTATTTTCTTGGGTTTGACATATATAGGTTCCTTTTATCCCTAGATTTTCTTAGTGTTTTAAACATGAATGTGTGCTGTATTTTGTCAAATGCTTTATCTCCATCTTTGAGATAATCATGTGATTTCTTTTTTTTTTAAGTCTGTTTATGGTGGTGGATTACATTTATTGATTTCTGTGTAAAGAACCTATCTTGCATCCCTGGAATGAATCCCACTTGGTCATGGTGTACTATTTTTTTGTTTTGTTTTGATTCATCTCTTTGTTGGGTTTTGAGTCTTTGAATATTTGAGGATACAAATTTCTTAATTCCCTTTTATTTTTCCTTCTGTGAGTTCTGAAAGGCTTCCCCTTGCCCAGTGTGTCCCAAGGAATAACTAAATCTTCTGTGTATAATTCCTATAGCTTCCTCTTTTTCTCTCTCCCTTTGTTTTTCCTCTTCCAACCTGGACTAATATTGTTTCTATTTTTTTTCTTTTTTTTTTTTTTGGTTAGAGAAAAAGACAGTGAGAGGGAGAGATACAGAGACAGAATCAATTTTTATTGAGTTTTTCACATGGCTTTCGTTGCTCCGACACTTAGTTGTGGGTGCTGGGGTTTGAACCCATGTACTTGTGCATGCCAAGCAAGCACTGTAACCGCCACCACTCTAGCCCCCTAATATTGCTTCTAGACCTGCCACATTTATCAGCTAGTACTTACTCCCTTGTTTCAATGGAGTACATGCTCTAGGAGTTTCTTGAAAGTGTGCACTAGAGATTAAGCTTTGGATACTTGGTCTATCTGGAAAAAAGTATATTAATCAAGTGGGAGTATATAATAGTTTGGGTATTTAGTCTAAATGAAATAAATTTCATTTGAGAATTCTGAAGTTATTGTTTCATTTGTCTTTTGGCTTCAAGTGTTAAATGTTGAAAAGACCAGTACCATTTTGATTCTGTAGAATAATTTCACCTAAACTCCCTAAAAGTAGTAATGATCTAAATAAAGTCAAAAATTTTAGAGGCTGGAGTGGTGGCTCTGTGTTTACGGTGCTTGCCTGACATGCACAAATATTCGGGTTCAAACCCTAACACCATGTGCATAGCTAAGTGTCAGAGCAAGGAGAGCCACATGAAAAACTAAATAAACATTGATTCTGTCTCTCTTAAAAACAAACAAACAAAAAAACAGCTTATTAAAATAAATGTAAAAGGTCTAGAACACAGTTCAAGATATTTTACTTTGAAATTCTTTTCTTTTTGAAAGCAGTTAGACTTTGACTTTTTAAAAAAAAGTCTCAATGCTTTGTTATTTCATAGTAATTTAGTTTTATATTGGCTATTTTCATTTGTTTCTTTTATATTATTTCAGTCTACATTCTAATGAACTTTAGTCTGGAGAAGCTGTTACATTGTGTCTTTGATAGTTTCTTCTTTTCTCAATTTCTCTGTTTTTAGTTAGATGTTAAGCCACTTGATCTGATCTGATTTTTATTATTTTAACTGTCCTTGACTTCTTGTTCTGGTTCCTGGGAGACTGAAAAATTGTGTAGGGTAATGGTTAAGGATTTAGACTCTGGAGCCAGAAAGCCTACTTGAATTCTGTTATGACAATTTTCTAGCTGTATGATGAGTTACTTATCCTTTCTGTTTGTCATCTGTAAAATGTTAGTACCTAATTTAGAGGATGTAAGGGTAAAGTAATTAATTCTTTATAAGTATTTAGAGAATTTCCTGCTACATAGAAAATGTTAATTACTAACATTTGGCATCATTATTACCTCAGGTAGTTATTCAACTTTTCTACATAAATTTTAATCAAATTTTTAATTTTCAAGTGCTTTCTTTTGGTTTTCTCTTACAATTTTATAGCCTCCCATTCTTAGATGCAGTATATCTTGAATTATTGGGATAAATGAGGAAATTCAGGGGAAATCTTTAGCATATAAGATGGAAACCAAAGCAAGTAAATAGAAACGAATACATAGAAACAAAAACCCAAAATAAATAGACATCTTATAATTAGTCATAATATTTGGAAGTGGTGGTTGGCAGTATAGAAATTTTCTGCTATTTTTATTATTTTTATCATAGTTCTATTTATTTTCTTGTCTCTCGTATGTTGAAGCGTTTTCCAAATTTCCTTATAGTTATCTTCAAATTGTATTAATGCATGGGTATAGTATATTCTCAGTTCTCCACATCAGAGAGCACATGATGTCAGCTTGCCTTTTTGTTGAACATTTATTTAAGGTGATGCTAGTCATTTTTTTTAATTGTAAAAGTACTCTTTTCTCTTTGTTTAGCTAAGTGATATTGGGTTACTATTTTCAGCATGTGTAATTATCCATGTATACTTTGGCATTCTTTTAAAACTAAGTATGTTAAAATCTGTGCATTATTTTGATTCCCACGTTGCTGAAATTTGTCAATTAGAGGAATCCTTAAAAAGTTGGCACAAGATGTTGTAGGGTCACCTTGTATCTTCCCTGATCTGGACCTAGACCCACCATTTCTCTAAGGAACTCAGGTTCTTTTTTGTGAAAGCATGATAAGGTAGATACATAAGGCTGGGTGTGGGGTCTGCTTATTGATACTGGCATGTCATTGCTGCTAGGTCCTTTGAGTGGATAGATTGTATGTGTTTGTCTTTATGATTATTTGATATCATTTGTTGCTTTTTAATTTTAGGTATGGATTTCCCCCCAGTCTTTGCTGATTTATTTTTGAATTACAAATCATTAGCATTGTTTAAAAATCAAAAGCTTTATTAAAAGATATATTCAGAGTATCTTCATAGCTGTGCCTTTTGCCATTCTGACCACCTATAGCTTGTATTTAAATCCTAGCTTGAAGTATATCTTTTTTTTTTGCAGATGTACACATATACATGCATTCTTATTGACTCTTCTTTCTTATACAATTGTTAACATAGTATGTTACTTAATATATCCTTTATATATATCCATTTCAGTTCATAGAGATCTTCCTTATTGGTTTTTCACACATTTCATTGTTGGCTATACCATGGTGTAGTCACCAAATCTCATATCTCTTATGTGTGATGAATTAAATTGTTTCTAATATTATACTATGTCAAGTAGTGTCACAGTAAATTATTGTGATTTTTTTTTCTTTTCTCTATTGTTAGGGACGTACTTTCTGGATGGGTTCTTAGAACCAGATCAGAAGGAGAATAAGGTTTTGATTATATAGTGCTCAGTTATCCTTCTGTAGAGATTGTACAGTTTTGTGATCCACAGCTGCACCAGTAATGTGTTACTAAGCTTTTCACCAGTTTGTGATGAAAAATGGAATCGCAGTGTAAAGCAGAACCTAAGGATAGAAAACTGTCTTCTATCTAAGAAGAACCACCTGGATTTCCAGTTAAATATAGTGAATTAAACACTTGTGAAGTCACTAAAATGAGAATAATGAAATGTAAAGGACTTGAAAGTTTTGTTTTGTTTTTGTCAAGCACTGTGCAGTTTTTCATTTTTTAAAGGATTGTTTGCGTATCTTTCTTGGTAAAATACTTCTTTAGAACTTTTGCCCACTTTTCTAACAGTACATGATTTTACTTTTCTCAGTTTTAAGTGTTCTTTATATATCAAAGAGATTGTCTTTTTGTGTTTGCTCTATGTTGCAAATATTTTATCTTTTGAATTTGCTTTTGATTAATCATAATTTTTTCTCATTGCATAATGCTTAAGAGAAAGGCCTTAAGTTGATTGGAAGTTTTATGTGCAAGACTAAGGCTTAAAATAAGCAAGGCTCTTCGATGTTTCATTCTATGGACCTTTTGACTTAGGAGAAGAATCTACTTTTTGATAATGAGTAGAGATTAAACCTGTGGAGAAGGACTTTTTTGTGTGTGTGCAGATGTTTATTCCCCTCTTCTCTTCCTTGCCACTGCTGTACCTGTATCCTCAATTCTTTATCTTTGATTTGTTTTTCTACAGTAAACCGCTATTCTCCTGCTGTCGTGGGAGTATGTGCCTGGATGTCACAGATTAGGGGCGTGGAAATTGTTTTTATTCAGTCTTTCCCTCGCTTTTTGCCTCATGCATCACCATTATCTGTGAAGGCACAGAGCTATGGATTCCTGACTCTTTTCAGAATTATGTAGTGAAAATTGGCTAACTTTTTAGCACTCAGGATATGTTTTCTTATGTCGGTTTTGCTGCTGACTTTCCTCAAGTTCTTTATCTCATCTTTCTAGAATTTTATTTAACTGTCGTTTCAGTGGATTTTGAGGAGAGGAGAGAAACACGTGTTTTAATTCACTCTGTTGAACTGGAAATCCAGGTAGTTCTTTGACTGCTTCCCTGTCTACCGTAGGATGGCTGGCTGGCTCTCAATGAAGTTTAGGGTTTGTGTACTCAGCTCTGATTAGTAGCTATAACATTGGTTACATCTTTCCCATTTTATTCCCTGTTTAACCTTAAAGGAAGAAAGTTTTTAAAATTCCAAAGAAAAAAGATTGTCAGTCCTTGAAATCTAGTTGCTTTCTTGAGGGTCTCTTTGCCTTCTCCCTAGTTGATCAAATTTCATTATATATGATGTAGTCTGTGTTAGTTGATTATAAATTTTTTGTAGTTTGATTTTAGATGAATCCTCTTTAATGCCCCTCCCCTTCCAGTTAAAATAAGCATACCTTTTCCTTTCTTTGAAAATGCAACTAATGTGGTTTTTACAGTGTGGTTCAAAATGATACATTTCATTTAGGAAAATGGGATGAGAAAACATTCTAAAACCTTACCCTGAATCCTTATAAAGTTTGTATGAGATATGATTCTAGTCCGATTTGATTGCCATCATCACATCTTGATAGGAGAGAGTGGTTCCTGAACTGGAGAGCTGTAGAATTCAACTCTTTGACCACTGGTTGTATTGTCTGTCACAGTGCTGCTTCTCTCTTTGTGTCTGCTCCAGGTTCTCCCATGTGAACCATTTTCCTGTACTTGGCTATAGCTTGTGTTTTCTTATAAGTCCAGCTTACCCTGGAGTCACCACAAACACTTTACTCTCTGTACTTACTGACTACGCTACAACTGATTTTTACTGTAGGTCAGTGTAGTCTCTCACTGTATCTTAGTCATATTTCTCAGAAAAACTGATTGGACCAGCCCATCCCTTTGTTCCACTTCTGATTGGTATATGTTGTCTATTTGCTGGAATCAGACTCCAGCTCTACTCAACATTGTAGGTATTGGAATGGAGGGTAGAAAGAGAGTAATGAGGCAGCAGGGAAACATATTGTATATGATGACTGCCTAAGCAGTAAGGAACCAAGGGGTGGGACAGTTGCCTTTAGACAGTAAGTGGGCAGGATAAAACTGACTACATGATAGATTCTCTCCTTGTAGTATATTTACTTTTAATGGAGTATTTCAGGCAGATACTTAGTAGTGCAGATTAATTTTTGTGTAAAACTAGCTAATTGTCAAAATTGACTGCAAAAATCTGCCCTGATTTGATGCTGTTTTTATTTGCTTTATGACTTTAGTAGCATTAGTAGCATGGTGTTTGTGGTGGCAAGACTACTGTACCAATTTTTTTTTTACTATAATGAAATACTCAAGGTTAGGTAACTTAAGTTGTGGAGGTTCAAGGGCATAGTACTGCCTCTGGTGAAGGTCTCATGGTGAGTGGCACCACCTTGGCAGGAGGCATTACATCAACAAACAGGAATGCAGAGAGCCATCAAGAGGTTAGGCTCAGGCTTTTATAACTCTAGAATGCCAATACAACTACTTTAATCCCTTCTGAGAGCATGCCACCAGTGACCTAAAAACCTCCCACTAGGCCCCACTTCTTAAAGGTCCCATCCCCTCTTTACCACCTGGGGATGGGGGCACAGGAACAGGAGGGGTGTGGACAGGACACTAGCTCAAACTGTAGCCATATCATAGCTGCTACTAACGTAGATGTCAGAGCTTACACTGTAGACCC
This sequence comes from Aplodontia rufa, assembly GCA_004027875.1. NCBI lineage: Eukaryota > Metazoa > Chordata > Mammalia > Rodentia > Aplodontiidae > Aplodontia > Aplodontia rufa. Next base: position 29,616 of record PVKS010012307.1, read on the forward strand.
ATTTTTGCTGTTCTTAAAGCTTTCACACTCTTCCTTATAAGTTTTTAAAATATTAATTAGATAGTTTTCTAAGGTCCTGTAAGGCTATAAAAACTTGTGATTTAGTGTACTTTCCCATGTTGGGAAAGATAATTTCCACTAAAATAGAAAGCTACTATAACATGCAATCATATGTGTGGATAGATTAACATTAAAAAATTAGAAACAAGAGAATGACTGGACCAGTACTTTAGGAAGAGCGAGAGTTCTCATTTGAACCTGTTTTATTTAATGATGGGATGATTTTCATAAACTAATTTGTCAGATATTATAGTCACAAACATTTTTCTCATTTAGTTGTATACAACTGCTATAAAGCATTGGGTGATATTGATGTTTGAAATGCTTTTGATCTTCCATGCTTTTCAAAAGCAATAGTTGGATATTAAGAATAGTGAAGTAACTTGGGTTTCTTTTACTTTTTAGGATTTAAGTGCCCTGTATGCTCAAAATTTGTACCCTCCGATGAAATGGATTTGCATCTTGTGATGTGTTTAACAAAGCCAAGAATAACCTATAATGGTAAGTTCACCCCTGTAAAGTAATATTTTAAATAAAAAAACTGAATTTCATGTTTTCAGTAGATGGCAGGAAAGCCCCTGTTTCCTTTTTGTCTGCTTGCTAGTCTATTAGTCATTCTCAGATGCTGGTCTCAGGACCACTTGACACTCATAAAATAACTGAGAATTTCTGAGAGCTTTTGTTTATTTATGTCTGTCAGCATTTGGCATATTAGCAATTAGGACACAATTGAAATTTTTTTACTTCATTCATTTAAACATAGGAAATGTAGTTATGTTGACATAATTTTTACATGTAAATTTTCTGAGACAGAACACTTAGTGATTAGAGTGGCATCTTATACTTTTGCAAACTTTAGTGTCTGGCTTGATGACAAGGAATTCTCACATCTTTTCTGCATTCAGTTTGTTGTGATATGGCATGACATGTGTCCTCTGGAAAACCCCACTGTTACACTGGAGACAGTGGAAATGATAAAGGCAAATGGTGACTCAGAGTTACTATAAAAATAATTTTTACCTTCTTAAACTAAAAAGAGTCCCTTAGTTCCCCTACTCCAGAAAATTCTTTGGACCACACTTTGAGAATTGCTACACTTGAAATAAAATCTGTTAGGGGAAGCCTAAGTAAAAAGTAATGTTTATAATGACCATTTTCTAAAGTAAACATGCATGCATGGTTGAAATTGCAACTTTTTTCTTTTTACTGTATGTGACAATGAAGGGCATATATTTAGGAGTATAGAATAAAAGTTTTTTCCAATAACTATAGTAAATAGATTGCTAACTGAAAGAAAGACATGAAATAGAGATCAACTCCACCTATGCCATGCATTTATGTCTGTTTTTGCCTGTCTCCCCTCAGACAACAAAAAAAGATGTCTTTTCCGTGAGTCCTGAGAGTGGCCGGCACTTTAGTTAGGTTTGGTGCTTTTGACTGTGCTGCTTTTCTAGACCAAAATCTTTAAATATTTTAAGACCCTAGGAAAGATCTTAAGTGTAATCTTAGTACACTTTGGAATAAACTTGGGGGGTGGGAAATATCAAGTAGTTTTTTCGTGACTAATAAACAGAATAAAAGTGAAAATTCTTCCCCTCAAAATTTATCAACAAAAAAATTCAGAAGTTTAAGAGAAATTTCAGACATAAAATATAAAATTTGATTTGAAATAGTAGAAAGAATACTAGTAATCAGTGAAACCAATTGAAAGATTGAATGCAACAAGTATCTTTTTGAGCATCTATTATATATGAGATGTGTTCGAAATCTACTAGTTATAATAGAAATGAATAAAATAGAGGTGGAACTATATGGTTAAGTCAGTGATTTCTCTGAACTAAAATTTATGGGTTATAAAGGTATTACATGAAAAACATACTGTAGAAACACTTTCTTAATCAGAGATTTCTCAGGTAGCAGAAATGTGGGAAGGGTAGAATTTAACATTGTAATGAACATATTACTTTGGATAAGTTTTTGCAGATTGTTTAGGAATCAGTACCTGCCATACCTCAAAGATAGTGTTTCAGCCACACTATTATAATGGTGACAATAGAGCATTTTTTTCTCGTTCATTTGCTAGTGAATATGTGAAATTATTTTGAACAGTAAGTGTTCCTGGAAGTTGGTTGTATCCTAACCTTTTTGTATTATGAAATTGAATTGGTTACTTTCATAACCTAGTTGAAGTTCAGTTACTTAAGAAAAAAAATTGTTTCACTTAGGCTTATAATTTGAGGCTAAAATGGGCTTGTTTCTCATACTTGCTCCATTATGTAAGGTTATTACAAGTGTCTTTAAATATCCTAGGTTGAGGGTGTAGCACAATGGTTAGAGCATTTGCATAGCATGTTTGAGGCCATGCCTGGTTTCAATACCCAGGGCTTCAGTCAGTACACGTAGTTAAAATAACTTAAGCCTTGACTTGGAACAAGAACAATAATATATTTTGCACAAAATCTTAGTATTCTTTCTATACGTTTACTTTTTTCTTTTTTTAAGAGAAAGAAAATCAATTTTTTTCATCTGGTTTTGTTTTTCCAACACTTAGTTGTGTATGTGGCGGTGGGGTTTGAACCCCAGTCCTCACACATGCCAGGGAAGTGCTTTACTGCTGAGCTGCTGCTCCAACCCTTGTATATTTACTTTTTATGTGTACAGTCTTATATGTTGTAGTATTTGACAGTTTTTAATTTCCAAGTTTTCTATGTTTTAAGTCATTAAACTTTTCTGTCAGATTGTTTGGTGTCTCAAGGAAGCAATATATATAACCTTCTGCTTGGGGATACTGTAAACCAAAGATTAAAGTTTTAAATATTTAACAGTATTCCAAATTCTAAAATTAGGAAACAACATGAAAAAAATTAATGAAATTGCAGCCACTCTTAATGTAGCTAGGCCTGATCTTTAAATATTTTCATTATATATTAACCATGTATGAATAATCACAGCAAGAAGCAAAATAACTTTTTCATAAAATTTATTTATAGTTTTTGAAGTTTTAAAATTAACCCTTGGATGGTGGCCTTGTATGGGTAAAGGAAGAGAAAAGCTTTGACTAGACAGATTTGAAGAATTACAGAAAAGTGGCAGATTGGTAATATGCCTCCCTACCATGGGGAAACCTTATTTTAAAGGCAGATCCCCTAGAATGCGAATTATAACATTAGCCTCTTTTATGCCTAAGCAAGGTATCTAATTATGAACAAGGCGAATCAGAATCTTTTTAGTCACCGGACTCCTTACAGTTCTATATTTAAATTCCTGAATGTTGATTCCCAGTCAGATCTTTTGGACCTCAAAGTTGTATTATGCTCAAATAAGATTTTTTTTTTTAGCATAATGCTATTAACTTATACCTTTTATAGCCTTTTCTGAAATAGTTAGAACTGACATTTTGAAATTTATTTATGAATTATATGTTAATTTAAATGTCTATAAACATTCACAGCTATCATGTAAATAAGTTGGGCTAGTTTCAGGCTGGATATGTTTATAGAAAAATTTCTGAATAGAAAGAGTTCCAGAAATTTGAACATAAATTGGTGATTTAAAGTTCCAAATTCATTTTCACTTTATATTGATAATTAAAATCAACTAAATTTAAATTGATACTTTAAATGTTGGTTTGGTTTTCAGATTAGCCTACAACATTTTAATTTAAAATCCATAATATGAGTGCAAACACCCAAATCCTAGTACCTGAAGAAGAAAATTGAGTAACTAGGGAGAAGTTGTCAGGCTTAGGAAGTGGGCTTAGCAGAGGTTCAGGTAGGAGGCCCCGTACAATCCTGGCAGGAAAGGATCCCAAATAATGTGGGTGGCATTACTTATTGGAAGTAGTATTTTGGTAGGATTAAAAAATGTGTAATGCCATAGTGAATATCAACATAGATTGCCTTCCATGTCAGCTCAGAGACTACCTGTTTCATAAACTTTTCCCCCCTCTTTCATGTGATTCATTGTTTAGTTTATGGACCTGGTAATCCCTTGTGTAGTCAGTGACTATTACCAAGATTATGAATATTGAATCTTTATTTCCTTTTTCCGCATCTTCAGAAATGTTTGAGAATAACCAAATGATGAATTAAATATTATTAGTAAATTCTTAGTCTTGATTTTATTGATTTTCAAACTCCATTGGATCATGGTATATTTTATGTCATTATAAGTTCAGTTTGTACTTTAGAATTTTTTTATTAAAGGCAGTAAATTTTATATTTAAGACATTTTTGCTTCATTTGTAGTTTTATTTGTGTATGTACCATGTATACCTGGAGGAGGTGCAACTTGAAAAAATAGTTTGTTCTAAGAGTTAAATTATAAACTCATGGAGTGTATTAGAGCACAACTGTTTAAAATAATCAAAAAGTAGATCAGCTCTGTGGACAGCAAGATGTGACTATTACTATGTTAAACATACTTGATTGAAAAGAAACTTGTTCTGCATTGAAAGTGAGGAAGGTGACCCCCCTTTCTGCATTTTCTACTGTAGACTCTTATCTTGTCAGGTTGTAGATATGTTACATAAAATGTTGTAGATATGTTATAGGCAGTATCAATTCCAGTGTGCATGTGCAACCTTCTAATGATTTGGATTCCCACATGCATATTTAAACAAAAAGCATATTTTTCCTTTTATGAATATAGTCTGTTCTTCCTGGTAGTTAAGGTTCTCATTTTAGGTTACAAGCTTGCTTTCTGCCTCATACAGTACATTTTCTTGATTTGAAGATTTCTCACCCCAACACACATTTTAATTATTTTGAGCTCAGGGTGTTTTCTGAAATTGGCATGTCTTTTACAATTGAAGGGTTTTTTTGTTTTGTTTTGTTTTAAAGCACAAATCAAAAAATGGAGGGCAAGGTTTTGAAACTCCTCCTGGTAGAACTCTGCTTATGAGCATGTTCAGGTCTAGATTCAGTCTGTAGGACCACAAAACAGCAAACAAGCAAACATACCTTGACAAGCACCAAGCAGAATTTTAAAGAAGGTAGTTACTGCCTGAACATGTGTGAACCTTGCCTTCTGTGGGAGGTTTCAGTTCTGTGAGTTGACATGTCTTCATTTATTTGCATTGGTGGTTTCTGTGGTTGAGTATTAACTTAAATATGGATCCCTAATTGTAGTTTTAAGTGACTTCATAAGCATTGCATGATAAGACAGCCCTGAAATAATGAGATTTTTAATATTACATATTGATTATTGTCAGTGGAGTGAAATGAAAAGCAATAGAAGTTGCATATCCCTAATTCTGTTTTATAGACATCTCAAAAGTCAGTGATCTCCTAGAAGAGCTTGACAGAAGCAAAAACAGAACCCACATAAGACTCTAGTAAAAAATACAATCTCCATTATATTTATATATAAGCAAATGTATAAAAATAAGTACATAAATATATGAAATATATAAATTATATATAAATGAGTATATATTATCTATATATAATATATATTCAGATAAATATAATGAATAAAGAACAGGAAGATTAATGGAGAATAAAGAGCACAATGATCTGAATTTCCATGTGTAGAAATAAATCCATACCTAGAGATACACCATAAATTAAATTCTAAACAAAAAGAAAAAAAGTAGTCAATAATAATATTTTACCCTCTTCCATTTGTGTTAACATTTCTAAAATTCTTATTGTTTTGTGGAGTAATTTGAAATTTAGCGTGTTTGCTTTTTAATTCTAATGAGCCAGAAATGGTCTTGTAAAGAAACTTCACCATTGTCATAAGTCTCATCCAGTTTCTTAAATTCTAAGTCCAGCTTATGTATAGCTGTCCAAGTGGCACCAATTTGTGTTTTAAATATTATGAAGTGTAGTACTTTGTACAAAGTACAAACTTTAAATTTAATTTTCTGAATTCCGAGCCCAATTCTGTCACTTAATAGCTTGTATGATCTTGGTCTTGGATTTCTCTCCTGTAAAAAATGGTATTAGAAATGGTACCTATCTTCATAGTTTTTTTTATAGTAAAGTGAGAAATCATGCACTCTTGTTCACAGGTAGTGAGTGCTAAGTAAATAAGACCTGTTGTTATTACTAAGAAATAATACCTTTGAATTTGAGAGATCAACAATGTAGTGGGCGCCTTGTTATTTAACATAGAAAAGCACATAGTTGTTTAATCCCAAATTAGAAGTCTGAAAGTGTTACATACAATATGGCTCTGTAATTAATAAAGATTTAGGGAGTGAAAGGATACCTACTGTTACATAATGTGACAATTTAAAGATGCTGTTTAATGATAAAGTAATATTCCTGCTGTTGATGAGCAGTGTGGTGTTCTGTATAGCTACAGTAAGTCTAAAGTTTAAATTTGATGACAGGTAGATTGCTTATGGAATTCTAGCAGAAATCTTCATAGAAGCAATTTAGGTTCTGTATAGAAATAGAAATGGTATAAAAAGGTGACTATGCATGGATAAATATGTTCCAGATGCATTCCGTTTTTTCTTTTTTTAAGTGAGAGAAAGACTTCATTTTTAAATTTTTCATCTGGTTTTTTTATTCCACTTACTTGTATATATGGTACAAGGTATTGAACCTCGCTCCTCATTCATGCCAGGCAAGTGCTGTGCCACTGAAGCACATCTCCAGAGGCAATCTTTATGACTTATAAGAAAGGATGCTTAGAAGAGAAATTAAAATAAAAATATTTATTTCAGTGACAAGGAAGTTCTGGTGGATCTTCAAGACATGAAATAGATTTCAGATTCCATTTCTGATTTCATAATAACATTTAAGAAGGAATGAAATCTTTATTTAATGATTCTCACTTTGTTTCATTTCGTAGATCTTTATCTAAACCTTGCCTTTTGTTTTTTGGTGGGTGTTCTCTTTTCCCTTTTGTCACTTTCAGAGGGATGATTTTTCAAGATTCCAAAACATGTGCTTGAGTTTAAGAAGAAATCAGGAGAAACTGCTAGATCATTAATAGATCAAGTGGAAACAATCTGTTTCCAAAGTTAGAAGACTTTTCTAGATAGAAGGCTTTTATTTTGGCTAACAGGTGGTATCAACAAACTCATTTTAAGGAAATCTTTATGTATAACCATTAATAAAATACATTTCCAAATTTATCTTATTTTTATATTTCTTCTGTTAAGGATTGTATATAGGGAAAATCAAGATGAGCCTGGAGCCACCTCAGAAGAATGCTCCAGTGGTTAAAAACTGAAACAATTTGAGCAATAGAATTAATATAGCATGGTATTAGATTACAACCCAAAATATAAAATAAATTTATCTAGTCTATACTGATAAAAAAAAAATGGATGGAGAGATGGATGGATACAGAGAAGAAAAAACTTCATGTGGAGATGTAGTCTTAAGAGGCAAATCATACATTTCCTTTCTCACTTGGTACAAAAGAATTTTCTCACCATATTTTCTAATATAGCATATATACTCTGATTTTTTTAAGTGCTCCCAGGATACATTAAAACATACTCTGTGTGGCATATGTAAAATTTGACCCACATAATCCTATTTACCATCCATAGAGAATGATAGTTGCCATTGTTAACCCAGCAACAAAGATAATTTTTTCCCTTAAATTTTAGAGGGAAAATGCGAGTTAACTTTTATTAGATTTTAGATTGTAGAGTTCTTATAATGAGGACTTAAAGTATTACTTTAATTTTAAATATTGTCTGTTATATTATATGTAGAGTATACATGAGTAAATTTAAAGTATATTCTATTATTGATTAACCTAAGGCCAAACTGAAAAAATCTGCATTTTACCCTTTATGAAATCATTAAGAAAGTTCTTTATACTGTATCTTTTGCTTTTTGCTTTGTAGTGTTTTTAGATTTTCTAACTTGTGTTAAAGAACATGTTTTGTTTCTACATTTGTTTGGATTCATAGAGAATCTATATCAAAGAATCTCTTAAATGTTAAACTTAAGTCTGTTTCAGTGTTACTTTTGAGAATGGCAGTTGTTTTTACTTTATGAACTTCAAACTGATTTTGCTGGTATAAAGAAAAACTATTGGTTTTAGATGAGCCCTTGGATTTTCTGAACGTGTAACTGTCATCTGCAAATGAACATAGTGTTTTCAGGTGCTTTTGCGCATGTATCAAAAACAGAAAATTAGAGCTGGCACAGTGGTACATGCTTGGAATCCTAGCTACCTTGAAGGCTGAGGCAGGAAGATCACAAAGAAGTTTAAGGCCAGCCTCTGCAACTTAGAGAAATGCTGTCTCAAAATAAGAAATAAAAAAGAGCTGGGCATGTAGCTCAATGGTAGAGCAACCCTGGGTTCAAGCCTCAATACAGGGGAGAAAAATAAATCCAAGGCCTCATGTGTGCTAGGTAAGTAGGTAAGTGCTCTACCATTGAGCTACATCCAGTCCCTAAATTATCTTTCACTCTGTGTGTGTGTGTGTGTGTGTGTAATTAATAATTTTGTTTCTTTGACTTACTTCATTACTTTGAAGCCCACCAACAATGGTGAATATTTAATAGAATTGCTGTTCGGCATGCCTAACTGGTACTGCTTAGTGGTTACTCTCTAATGGATATTTGCTTTGAATTTTGGTAATTGATCTTTATTATGTATATGTCATTTTCTTCTTCAAAATAAAAAAACCTTAATTTTTTAAATGCTTTTTTTTCTTTTTTTAAAATTAATGTTATGTTGACATTTTCTAATGTTCTAGTTGAATTCTATGGATTTCTAGTATTGCTGGATTTCAACTCTTTGATCATGGGATATTCTTTTAAAATATTTCACCAAGGTAATATATAGATAAAGGTTATGCAAATAAATGAATTTGAAACCCTTCCATTTTTGTTCTGAAATAATTTGGATAACTCAGGAACTTCTACTTTTTTGTATCAGATAATAACCGTAACTACAAACCATATATATATGCATTTAAAGGTAGCCCTTTAACAGTTTTTCATTAGTGTATGCATGTTCTATCATTTCCTGGGTCAATTTTAGGAATTTGTATTTATCTGGAAAATAATGCTTTTCTAAATTTTCTAATGAATTGCTATAGGGTTGCTCATAACATTTTCTTACCATTATTTTAATCTCTTAAATTTCTTTGGTTATATTACTTTATTCATTCTAAAGTTTGTTTCTATTTTTGTACTTTTGTATGTTAGCCTAGCTAAAATAGTTAACTGGTATTTAAAAAAATTCTTGAAAGCTTGTAAATTATGCTAAAATTTATTAGCGTTAAGGGATAAATAAAGCAATTTCATTTATTTCTTTTTTGCCTTTCAAATTTAATAAAAGTATTTTAGGAATAAAAAAAAATTTGTAGGGTTTTTTGTTTAGTTTGTACCAAGGATTAAACTCAGGGGCACTTTACCACTGAATTACATCCCCCCAGCCCTTTTTATTTTTTTATCTTGAGATAGGGTCTGGCTGAATTGCTTAGGGTCTCCCTTAATCGCTGAGGATGCCTTTGAACTCTTAATCCTCCTGCCTCAGCCTTCCAAGCTGCTGGGATTACAGGACTGTACCACCATGCCTGGCTCATATAATTTAAATATATCTCAGATTTTAATATGTTCCTTAATTTCTAGATAATTTCTCATAATTTTAATTTCCTTTTGATTCAGAGATGAATGATAAAAAGCTTTATAATTTCAAATTCAAAATAATATTAGAGGGCTAGAAATGTACAGCTCAGTGGTAGAGCACTTGCCTAGGTAGTAAGCACAAAACAGCTACCACTTCCTCTACTACTGCAGCTACTACTATTAAAAAAGCTGAATACAGGGCTGGAGCGGTGGCTCAGCGGTTTCAGCGCTTGCCTGGCAAGCACGAGGACCCGGGTTCAAACCCCAGCACCACGTACACAACTGAGTGTTGGAGCAACTAAGGCCATGTGAAAAACTAAATAAAGTTGTTTCTCTCTTTCTCTGTCTCTCTCACTGTCCCTCTCTCTTTAAAAAAAAAAAAAATTGTTAAAAAAAAAAGCTGAATACAGGACTAAAAACCTTACAGGGTAAAGAAAAAAATATGTAAAAAAGATTTGATCTAAAAATGAGTAAGTCAAATATTTTTGCAAAGAGTATAACTACGAAATATATAAAGCCAGAGAAAATTGCTGCAAGGCAATCACTAAAATATTCTCACATGTTTAACTCTCTTTCTCCCCCTAAACTCCTGATAGCTACTTGATTTTTAGTATTTTTATTGCATTGCCCTTTTCAGAATGTGATATAATTAGCATCATACAGTGGGTAGCATTTCAGATAGTTTTTTCACTTTTTCGATACTGGGGATTGAACCCAGGGGTGTTGTACCACTGAGTTATATCCCCAGCTGTTATTTTGAGACAGGATCTTGCTAAGTTGCTGAGGCTGGCTTTGAACTTTTGATCCTCAGGAGTGGCTGAGATTAGGAGTGTATGCCGCCATGCCCGGCCAGACAGCTTTTTTTCATTTCACTGCCTGTGTATAAGGTACATGCCATTGCATAGGTGTACCAGTTTGTGTATAGCATTCCTTATTAAAGGGAATTTTGTTGGCTTTCAGTAGTATTTGCAATTATAAATAAAGTTGTTATAAATATTTAGGTGCAGGTTTTTATGTAGGCATAGTTTTAAAATCAGTTGATAAATATATAGCAAAACAATGCTGGATCATATCCTAGACCTCTTTTTTTTTTTTTTTAAATATCACATTTAGTTTATAGATTGCTACTGGGAAATCAACAGGTGGTGTTAAGTTTTCCTGTCCAAGAATATGGCTTACCCTCTGCTTTTTTGTTTATTTCCTTGGTAGTCATAAAGTTTCTTTATATAAAGAATTATACATGTTTTATTTAGTTTTTTCCCAGTTATTTTGAGTTTCACAATCTATATGCTTGCTTCAGAAAAAAATAGGAGACTCCCTATGTCTGAGTTCTAGAAGCATATAAATAGCATTCAAATCATCAGCTTTTAAAGGTTTAGTATAATTCTCTATGGAAGTGGCTGGGCCTCAGGGCTTTTTTGAAAGATCATTTTTATTTTTCTATGGAAACTAATATCTTTGAAATAGTTCTGTCTTTAATCTGTTTTTAATTGGTATTTCCCAGAAAAATCATCTACTTCATTACTTCATACAGTTGAGCAAAGTTGTCTCTCAATGGATTTTTTACCTTTTTTTTTTACTTTATTATTTTTATTTTTTACTTTATTATTATTTCTCCAATTTGTTCTTAATTTACATATTTGTGTTTGTACCTCCTAACCCTTTTTATTAGTAGCTAATAATTGATTTCTTCTGCTCTTCTTAGGTATGCTTTTTCTGACGTTTGTTTGGAAAGCTATCTAATCTTTTACTCTGTTGGCCCATTTACATTTCTTAATATAGTTAATTAATTTTAATTCTTTTCAGTTTTATGGCTTTTAACAGTGTTTCACTAAGTGGGCAGTTTTCATCCTTAGACCTGTCCTATTTTACTTATTACGTTATCTCAGTGTTTACTTCATATTGTTAAATATAGATTACACATTGCTGGGCACAGTGGTGCAACTAATCACAAGCTTAAGGCCAGCATGGGCAACGTAGCAAACCCTGTCTTTAAAAAAAAAATGGCTGGGGATGTAACTTAATGGTAGAGCACCCCTGGATTTAATTCCTACCACAACAGCCCCCCCCCAAAAAAAGAAAGAAAAATACCCACTCATCATATATTGCCTTTGCTTTGACAGTTTCAAATGATACTTTTGACCCCCTAGTTATTAAAGATAAGGTAATAGAGTTAAACTTAAAATTATTTCCTTCCCTATCTCTCTTTGCCTTTTAAAATTTTCAGTAGGTATATACTTTCTACATTATCCAATGATAGTTCCCAATTATATTTTAATCTTACAGTTAAATAGATTGAGTTCTCACTGCCAGTCCTTTGCTTTAATTTTTCCAGGCATCTTTTGGTAGCTTGAAGTTCATGTTTATATGAATCTTTTGATACAGGCTCATGGGTAGTAAGTAGTTCCTTATACTTTTTTGGTATTACACATGCTGCTTATCTTTGATTTTTTGTTTTTTGCACACAAATTTGGGTGTACAAATCTTTGGCTTACACTTTCTTTACTTGGGAATATCATAAGCCTCTTTCCAGGCTTCTAAGTGTAAAAACATTACTATGAAGAAGTCTGAGACCAACTTGATTTTCTCCACTTTGAAAATTGACATCCTCTTTTTGCCATTGTTCCCATCTCTTTCTTTTTTTTTTTTTTTTTGAGGGGAGGGGTGTGCTGAGATTAAATCTATCCTTTTGACTAGTAAGTATCTACTAGGATGTATTTTTTTTTAATAATGTTGGTTTTCCTGGATTAGTCTTTATTTTTTTTTTTTTTGTAGATTCAGTTTTTCCTTAAATACGTCAATCTAGATCTGCGTTTAGTTCTGTAAGTTCATATTTTTTTCTTGCTTTTAATATATTTGACAATAGATAGGCATTGTTTGGTATACTTTTCTTGTCTTCTTTAGATAAAATTTTTCTTCCTTTTTTTTTTTTTGAGAGAAAGAATCAATTTTATTTAGTTTTTCATTTGGCTTTTGTTGATCTGACACTTTGTGGTGTATGTGGTGCACCTTAAATGCTGAGCCACTGTTCTACTCTAGCCCCTTTACTCCAATTCTTTTTTTTTTTTTTTAAGAGAGAAGGTCAGTGAGAGAGAGAGAGAGAGAGAGAGAGAGAGAGAGAGAGAATCAGTTTTATTTAGTTTTTCATGTGGCCTTCGTTGCTCCGACACTTCATTGTGTACCTGGGTGCCGGGGTTCGAACCCATGTACTTGGGCATGCCAGGTAAGTGCCATAACTGCCAAGTCACCTCTCCAGCCTTTTTACTCCAATTCTTAACTCTTTATTTCCAGCTCATTTTTCTCATTTCTGTCACCCTGTGTCCCTAACTGTGGTTTCAGGAATATCTCTTCTTCCTTGATCTCCTTTTAGTTTCATCTTTTTAAAATATGTACATAACCTTTTTTTCTTCTGCTTTCAATTTCACCCTCTCATTTGAACTCTTATGTATCTTTGCCTGTCTGTGCTCATGGACAATTGCTGTCCTGTATTTTTTAGTATTCATGGAAAATCTATTTATTTCTTGAGACTGGATAGTGCATATAAGGTGTTCTTTCTATAATTCATTCACATACACATTTATACTATAGCTAGTAGATTTGGTGTTTTTTTTAACTTATTTTTTACTTTGTTCTACCCCATCATTTTCCAGATTGATCAAGTCACTTTCCCTTTCTTCCAAATTAAATCTGAACTTCTAAATATATTGTTGCCTAAGCCTGTGTCCCTTTTCTAATAGATTCCCTTAGGTTTTGCTGACTGATGGGCAGTTTAAGGATTAGTAGACTTTGACCACACGCATTAAGAGAAATAAACATTTTTCCAAATCATTGTGGTTTCACCCACTTATTAGAGGGGGTAGGAAATAACACTGTTCTTTGATTTTCATTTGGATTCATTACCTGAAAAATCTGGAACCTGTATTTAAATCTGGATTTAGATTCTCCAAGGTCCAGCTTTCAGTCAAGGTTATTTAGTAACGGGGTAAAAAGGGATCAAGAAAGAACTCTCGGTTGTTAATGGTACGTACTTGTTAATGTCAGAGCTACTGTTTTTTAGCTTCTTGATTTTTTTTTTTTAGATGTTTGAATTTTAAACTGCTTTTCTCAGGAGTGGATATTTTAATATTTTCCGATGCATATGTATTTTTTATACTTCACTCGTATGTACTAATAAGCATAGAAGCATTTAGTTAGAAACTTAACATGTATTCAGTGCTTTTTGGTTGGCTGACTAATAGTGAACCTCGTAGGTAAAAGATTTGATTCTCTTAAAATTTTCATAATATGAACTTACTGCATTAATGGTATTTTGAGTTGAAAATCTTTAGGTTATTTCACTATTGCTGTAGTAACATTTTGTTTATATTCAGTTAACAGTGCCACTTACATATATTTTCATGTTCATTATTAGCCCTGTTATTTTTAGTCCTCAGTAGTAGACCATTTGAGATATAGACATTATGACTTAGAGTTTATTTGAAGAAAATGAAGCTCAAAGAGGTTTGTGGTTTGTTCCAAGTTCAAGCCTGTTCTTTTTCCATGAGACTGCCTTCATTTACATTATCATTAGATCTTCACAGGAAACCTAAGGGACAGGTCTAGCAGGTTTCATTTATTATTACCACTTTACATTGCAGAAAACACACTCAGGGAAGGTTTTGTTGTTGTTGTTGTTGCCAGTACCAGTAATCACATACCTAGTATTCATATCATACCAGCTCTGTAGACATTTGACAAGTATTATTTAATTCTTACCATTACCTTATCAGAGTAGTTGTTATCCCCATTATATTCCTAAATAAATTGCAGGAGTTGGAATTTGAGCCTAGGTCTAAGGTACACACATAGGGTAGTTTTTAAATTTGTTTTTGTTTTTTTGCTATATCATATTATTTTAATTGTTCAACTTCTTTTGTATTGCCATTAGGAACCTATATGCATTATAACTTAGCACATTAATTTAAAAAGTAGAGGGCTGGAGCTGTAGGTTAGCGATTATGGCACTTGCCTGGCATGCGTGAGTATGAGAGTTCAAACCCCAGCACCACATATATAAGGAAGTTTTGGAGTAAAAATATAAAGTAAAAATAAAAAGTATATAGTAGTGGGCTTGAAAATCAGAAATACTTCTTTTTTGTTTTTCCAGTACTAATGTTTTTCTCTCTAGTGACTTAAAACAAATGAACCTGGAATCTATTTCAAAGTCTTGTTTATTCTATTTTTGCATGTATTCAATAGTTTCAATTTTTTTTTCATATGGACAACTCATCCAGGAAAATATTTGTTGAGAACTTACCAAATCATTGTGATTGTTGCGTTTTGGCTTTTTTGTTGATCTCTGGCAGGGAAGGAGCATAGGAAAATGGTTTTAGTTTGATTCAAAGTTGGGTGAGAATATGATAAATTTGTATGAATACTTGTAGCTTATTAGGAACTGCTTTTATATAATATTTCATTTTGAGCTTGCCTTTAAATTCAGGTTAGGAATACAAATGCTCAAGATGGCAGAGTCTCCTAAGTAGGGAGTTTGAATCCCTTTCATATATTTTAGCTTTCAGGATTTATGATTTGAGTTCCATTTTGTTCTGGAAACATTTTCTTGGAGAAGGTGCCAAATGTCAATTGCCAAAATATTCCAGAGTACAGTTATTTTTAAAAAGTCATTAAGAGCTTCATATTCTCCTTTTGAAGAATTAATCTTAATTCTACATTGTTTCAAACAATGCAGATTGAAGGGTAGCTACATGTCTAATAATTTTTATTATATTTAAAGTTATTATATTTATACTAATGTTGTAACTGGTCAGTGCCATTCAGGCAAAGAAGGTAGTGTTTTCTAGTTGAACCCAAATAAGGTTCTAAAAGAGATTAAAAACAGACACATACTGGGAAAATTCTAGTTTTAGGCAAATTGATAAAGTTTATTCCCGTATTTTTATTGATGTTTTTAACTTACAATGAAAAGGGTAGCTTCCCTTTGTGAAATATAATTTTAACCCCCATTAAATTTGAGTACAGAAATAGATGTTAGATCTGAAATCTAGAATATTAGTGTTAACTTCTTTTAAACCAGTTAAAGATAATATTAGAATATTATTTATTAATAAACATGAGCCCCAAGTTTTCATTCTTTTAGTAATTGCTTCTTACTAATGTTGTGCATTTTTTTAATTCTTGATTTTTCTAGGGATTATTTCACATTTCAGCTGCTTTTGTTTTCTACTGGTATCATTGAGGGTTCAAGAACAAAAAATAAGTCTTCAGGTAAAATGCCTGATCCATAATAGTGCTTGGCATTGTATTTTGCTGAAAAGATTATATACTTGTTTGGATGCTTGATCTGAAAATAAAGTTGTGATTATTATGAAATTTTTGCATGGAGTTTTCTTGGCTGCCTCTAACAAATTTAGTTTTATCTGTTCATTTGTTTTTGTTTTTTTAAAAGAATTTTGGCTGTATGCTTTTATTCATGTTGTCTTGATCTGCAATGACTTATCTGAGTATGTGCTTGAACCTGCTAAAATATTTTAATTTTGCATATTTGGCTGCTTTAAATTTTAAGTACTTTTTTTGGACAATGTAAATTTAAGAGCTTGAGAGACTATAAAATATCAATTTACAGAAGTTTGTAATTAATAAATGTATGTTCATTATCTACTATATATATCTTAAGACTATATATAGTAGTTAAAGGTGATTTCAGATATTTTGCCAAAATTAAATAAAATTGAGAATTTTGTTCTTCATTTGCACTCACCACATTTCAAAAGTGCAATTTTCAGTCCGTACATGGCTAAAGTTTACCATTATAGATAGCACAGATAAAAGACTCATTTCAGAATGTTCTATTGGACAGGGCCACTTTAAACTATGCAAATAGTTAAGTATAAGCTCATATCTGATATCAGGTTTTTAGCAATTTAATAAATTCAGAAGGTAAGACATGACTGCTTTTAAGAAGATTTCTTTTAAATATGTAGCCAACCCCCCCAGCTTGAGTATTTCAAACTCTGTCTAAAAGTGTTCATTTGCATTAGTACCTGTAACTTTAGAGAAAAATTATTTTTTATAGCAAAATTCATGAAGTAGGCAAAAGGTCAAGAACTTAGCTACCCTATGTTTGTATCCTGACTCCATCCATAACGTACTAGTTTAGTAATTTCTGGAAAGTTATTTAACTTCTTTGAGCCTCAGTTTCCTTATATGTAAAATGGAGATATCAATAGTTATTTCATGGGATTAGTCTAAGACAAATGTGCCTAAAATTGCATTAACACAATAGATATTTGCAGTGCCTTAAAATATGCAATGAAATCACTTCTATAGATTAATTAAGGCATCATTGTTTGCATGAAGTTGATTTCAGCCTGGCAATTATAACAGATGCCTAGAAATAGCAAGGTCAGGTGTACCTCATAGAAGTTCTTGGTCAATGTGGGATTGTTTGATGAAATTGTGTAAACTGAAACAACTAGGTCACCAGGATGGGGAGAAAACAAATAGGGAGATAATTGACTTTGTTTTTGGAGTGATTCATAAGTACTTCCTAATAAGAAAGCTATTATTTTATTTAATATCCTAATAAGAAAACTATTATTTTATTTAGTGTTTTTTAAACTTACAAAGTTTTTTATATAATTCTTTAAAATTTCATCTCTATAATATATTAATACTAAAAAGAAGAGTAAATGAACATTTCAGAGGTTGACAACATTTTTGAAGTTATGTAGCTAACAGAATGGAAATTTATCCTGTGTTCATAATTTTACATCCTGTGCTCTTTCTGCTTCAGCATGCTGTTTCTTTACTAACATTCTTATGTTTGAGGTAGGCATATATTGAAGAATATTTAGGGACTCTAGTATGTATGTGTGTGTGTGTGTATACATACATACATACACACACATTTTTTTTCCTGTGTAGAGACAGAATATACCCCCAAGTGATTCTGGTGCCCACTTCCAATTAAAAACCATCATTCTCTTTTTAGTGTTTTAACTTTTCCTATATCTGTATGTCTGAATTGATAAGAATAAGGCAAGGAGTGAGAATGATAAGCAGTACATTGATTTTTACTGTTCTAGATGTTTATATAGGTGGTGAATGAATGCCATTTTGAAAAAGCAACATAACTTTAGTTTCCTATCTGCAGTCTCACCTGTCTGCATGGATCAGTACTATGGAGAAGGGAATCCAAACTAGCCAACTCTGGTAGTAAAATCTGTTGGTGTTCCCTCCTCTAATATAATTTTTGGCTAGTTAGTAGTGTGCCCTAAATGGTTGCCATCCTAAAGTGTTGAAGCCTAAATGCTTGTGGGTATATATCATGAATGTTTTCAGTTTATTGTCTAAAGATTTTTTTTTAAGAGAAAGGGACAGAATCGATTTTATTTAGTTTTTCATATGGCTTTTGTTGCTCTGAAACTTTGTTGTGTATGTATGTGGTGCTGAGGTTTGAACTTGCATCCTCGTGCATGCCAGGCATGTGCTGTAACCACTTAGCCACTGCTCCTGCTCTTGTCTAAAGATTTTTAATAATGTTTTCTCAACTTTTTTATAAAGAGAGAGACAGAGAAAGAATTAATTTTATTTACTTAGTCTACTTACTCATGTGGCTTTCGTTGCTCCAACATTTCTTTGTGTATATGGTGCTGGGGTTTGCACCCACATCCCTGCATATGCAAGGCAAGCGCCGAAGCTGAGGCACCACTCTAGCCTACTTGCCCAACAGTTTTGAAGATGCTTCCGTTTCCTGGATTTCCAGGCTCTACATAACTCTGAATGTATCACATTACTAATAACTTTTTCACACTTGTGAAACCTAATTCACCTTGTGAATCCAAAACTTCCTTGGAATGAAAGGTCAGTGTCATAAGCAGTGAGCAAGGGGAATAGTCTAGCAAACTTATGTAGGCAGAATTTAGTTATATTGCACACTGAATTTTCAAAACTGAAAATGTTTTTAAACACACAGACTGATTTAATTGAAAATAAGACTTTAAAAATTGAAAATTGTTTGCTGTTTGAGGCAGTAATGGTGAGGTTTTATAGTAGAAGATTGAGTTGCTTATCAAAATGCAATTCAGCAATCAGTGGCTTCGATATGTTAATGTTTAATTTTCTGAACAGATATAATTTTACTCTAGAAGCTGTTATAGAGGATATTGGGCTACTTCAGCTTGAAATCACTGGGATGTTTTTATGTATAGGTGTACCTTTCTTGATATAGAAAATACAGTTCTGATTATGTTTTGTTACTAAGGTTTAAGGGAGCTTGTGATTAAAATGACTATCTGTAATACAGCATTCTGAACTAAAATTAAAAGTTTTTTTTTTTTTTACTTAGTATCTGTTAAGCATCTGAGGGGTAATCCTTGTCCCTGTCAATTTAAATTAGCATTATGCAGTACTTTTAAGTATATATAGTTTTGTTAATTATGTAGTTTGAATGTCTTCGTACAAATTATCTTATAAATAAATAAAATTCAGAAATTAAAATTAAAATGTTTTGTTTTACTTAAATATAAAATATTTTATTTACTAAAATTATTCTCTCAAAGACTTACAAAAACCTATTGCAATAGAGAGACTAAACCTGATCATTTGTCAACGTAAAATTGTTGTTACGATAGTTATTTTTATTTAGTGGGTTTTTATCTATTTCCATTGGGAATCTATTACTTGGGCTTATGGCAGAAATGTTGCAATACTGTTTATGTTTCAAAGCTAATTTATCTCATTAATTTATGGTGAATGAGATTTGAGGGTTTATTTATACTTAAGTCTGGATGCATTGTTAATAAATTCCAAAAGGTGGAAAATATAATGTCCTTTTCTGTCACCTGTAGGATAACACTTCTTTGTCACGCTTCATCATCTCTGAAGATGAGGTACATCTTAAAATCAAAGTTGTGTCATTGTCTCATGGAGGCATTTTTTTCTTACTCCATTTACAAAATTAACGATGTATCTTATAATTATTGATGTCTTCGATAACATAAAAATGTAGTGGTTTTTTTTTCAAAGTTTATTCTAAAATTTATATTCACATAATTCTTCATTATAATGTGGATGTATCTTTATAGTTAAAATAAATTGAAGTGCTAGGGATATATACCATATTATTTGGAGTTACAGACCTCAACTAAAATTTGGTGTTTCCTTCCTGTCATTTTCCTTTGGTTTTCATTACTGCTATGCTAATTAGGGGTTTACATTAGATTGGCTCTGTGACAGAGTTTGTCATTGAAAGATATTCAGGTTACTTACAGAAAAATGGCAGTCAAGGAAAGGAAAAAAGGCTTGGGGTCCAGATGGGGTGGGAGTAGTGGGTGAGACTTCCAAGATCAAGAAGAGAAAAATACAGAAGAGGAATATGAGGGAAGTGATAATAAACCTCATTTTCAACTTATCCAGCTTTGCATATCTCTTCCTGCTGAAGTCTCTGTAATATAATAGCTTATCAGCTGCTCATTTGTTAGCTAAAATCACTCTCGACTTTCCTGTATTTAGCTAGTGTAAACTCTTCTCACTGGGGCTTTTCTTTACTCCGCAGAAGTTGACCTGTTACCCCCTCCAGCTGGTATTTCCCCTTTTGTGGACCAAGTAATCTATTTTCTCTGAATATGCCATCTTAAGATGAATCATTAAAGGGGAATAACATGCTCTTAACAGTTTTTTATCCTACTTTGCAGTAATGGCATGTTTTAGTTATTCTGCATTTAAAAGAGTCATTAAGAATATCTGGCTAACTCTAAGGCAAGATCCTTTTAGAAGTTAAAATTTAACATTAAATATAATTTAAAGTTTCAATATGAAATGTGAATCGAGAATTTCTTTTTTGTTTTTTTTTGTTGTTTTGTTTTTTTTTTTTTGAGGGCTGAGGACCAAACTCGGGGCCTTACGCATGCTAGGCAAGCGCTCTGCCACTGAGCTAAATCCCCAACCCCGAATTGAGACTATTTTTAAAGAAACTTTTGCTTTAAAAATAAAGGGTTTACCTCTGAATTATTGTAAATGCATCACAGACTTTAAAAAACCTGCAGTGCCCTCTAGAAGCCACTAATTGCTGTCTGGAGTTGGCTTGGGATCATCATGGAAAACGATTTTGAAGAGCTGCTACATCTAATATCCAAAATCTTCAAATTTCCAAAAGTCTCTTTTAGAATTTACACAATCTTTCTGTGGATTTTCTTGTAGAATTTACACAATCTTTCTGTGGATTTTCTTGAGTTCAGAATCTTTGTAAAATTCTCATTCAGGGTGATTTCTTTTTGTATTTAAAAAATTTCAAGTATTTTATTTTGTTCTCTTTTTATCCTATTACACTCAAAACTTCTTTGAACTATTCTTAGATACCAAACTAATAGTGCTTAGTAGGAGAAGAAAATTAATTTCAAATTACAGACTACTGACTTAACTGATTTAAGAACAAAATTCTTTGCAGTTTGAGGGATTCTGTTTGTTCTAGCTTATCATAATGCCTAAATAGAATGGAAGTGTGAGACAGTGTAAATAAAGATAAGTACTGTTGACTTGTTCATGAATAGTATTTTAAGTATGGATACCGAGTTTTGTGTAATTCTGACAAAAGATACTTCAAGTTTGCTGAGATTACTACTCTGTGTAAATTAGCATTCACATAAATCTTTTTTCAGTTTGCCAGCTAATTTTATTGTCTTGAATTTCTTTTTTTCTCTACAGAGGATGTGCTCAGTAAAGATGCTGGGGAATGTGCAATATGCCTTGAAGAATTGCAGCAGGGAGATACTATAGCACGACTGCCTTGCCTCTGCGTATATCATAAAAGGTAAGTCTGTTTTTCTACTAACCAAGTTGTTATTGGAGTAAAGATTGTTATCATAGTTTCACACATCATGATTAGGCCCCAAAGGTTGTTTCCTTGATTGAAATCCCTACCTTCCACTTTTTTTTAAATTTTATTTTTAGGAGAGAGAGGGATAGCAAGAGAAATATCAAAAGAGAATCAGTTTTATTTAGTTTTTCATGTGACCTTTGTTGTTCCGACACTTCATTGTATATGTGGTGCTGGGTTTTGAACCCACATCCTCATGCATACCAGGCAAGGGCCCTAACTACTGAGCTACCACTCCAGCCCCTCCCCTCTACTTCTTAAAATATAATGGCCTTTTTGCTCCTGCTAGTTAAGACTTGAACCCCCATCCATTGTATCCAAAAGGCTACATTTTTGTAAGCATTTATCATGACCCAGGTATTGTCCATTGCTTCTTAAATAGGTTCCTTCATATAAGCCTTGTGACATTCTCACTTTACAATTGAGAACATAAACTAAGGGGCATCGGGGAACATCTTCAGGGTTTCATTGCTAGTAAATGGCAGAGGTGAGAATCCAACAAATTTGGAATTTGCTTAATTTCAGAACCTGTCTGGTTTCTTATATAGTCTTCTTGCTTTCAGAGCTTTATTTTAGGTTAAACAAACAAAACACAACAATTTGTGGTAACCTCAAAAAGAATAGCTGTAAGGTTCAAAGTGAAGTAGTTTCCCCACTTAAAATGGGGATAGGGGGGCTGGAGCGGTGGCTCAGCGGTTTCGGCGCTTGCCTGGCAAGCACGAGGACCCGGGTTCAAACCCCAGCACCACGTACACAACTGAGTGTTGGAGCAACTAAGGCCATGTGAAAAATTAAATAAAGTTGTTTCTCTCTTTCTCTGTCTCTCTCACTGTCCCTCTCTCTTTTAAAAAAAAAAAAATAATAAAAATAAATAAATAAAATGGGGATAGGGGAAAATGTAAAGAAAACAGGATAAATAATGGCTAAACTAATGTCACACAAAGTTACCTTTATGTCAAAAAGCGTTACTTAACAGGGACAAATAGTCACTAAACAATAGTAATATGTAATTTGTATTTTTTATATACCTAATATAACCTCAAAATATTTATAAAACCATCAGAAGAGATTGACCAATCTATCAAGATAATAGGAAACTTCAACACAGTTCTCATTGAATCAAATGGATGGATACACACAGAAAATTCTGATCTAGAAAAATTGAGCACTGCAGTTTACCAAGTTTGAACTAATGAATGTGTGTATCTGTACCCCACAATTAAATCTGGAGAGTTGGCTCAATGAGCATGCTCAATTTTTTTAGATCTGAATTTTCTGTGTGTATTCATCTGTTTTTTGTTTTTCCAACACTTAGTTGTATATGTGGTGCTGGAGATCAAACCTGGGTTCTTGTCCATGTCAGGCAGGTGCTCTACTGCTGAACCACCTCTCCAGCCCTAATTGTGGGGTTCGGATACACACATTCATTAGTTCGAACTTGTGTCAACAAACTATAATGAATTTTATGGTACAGAACTGTTCTTGTTCCACTATTAGGTATCAGTAATAAAAAATAATACTCATATGCAACTTCTAAGAAATAATGTAACTTAGTAAATATTTGGAACTGAATCATAGTGAAACCTTTTTGGCATGTATCTAGAATGATCCTTGGGGAGAGGAGGTTCAACCTCAAGTGGATAGAAAGGTTGAAAATCAATAAATGAAGTTTATTAGGAAATTAGGAATATAATAGAACGAACAGAGAACAGAAAGAAGATCAATAAAGATCAGAAAAGAAATAATAAAATAAAAAAATAACACACTAGAGTCCAACAAAGCCAAAAGTTCATTCTTTGGGGGAAAAACTAAGAAGATTATCTCTAAGAAGGAAAAAATAAACAGTAGAGAAATGAAGAGAGTCATGACTTAGGAAATTTAAAGATGATTGACAAACTGTGTTATACTATTGAATTTAAAATTTTAAACAACTAGACAATTTCCTTAAGAAAATAATTTTATCCAAAATCATTCAGAAGGAAATTAGCTAACTGAATTAACTAATAATTGTTAAAAGTAGTTAAACTCTGCAAAACAACAAACTTTAGAAGAAGAAAACCCTAAAAAGTAGGCTTTCAGAGATATTTTTACAGTGCGTTCTGCCAGATATTCAAAAAATACCATGTTAGCAATCTTAAATTCTTCCAAAAATAGAAAAAGCTGGAAGTTTTTCCTGCTTTTTTTAATGAGAAAAATAAGGACATTTTAAGGAAACTCAGAAGATACTCATTTATCAACATAAATAACAAAATTTTAAAAATTAGATCAGATTTTAAAATGCGTATCTAAAATATTACCTCATGATCAAATTGGATTTATGCTACTAATCAAAACATAAATCTAGAAAATTTTTATACGTAATTGATTACACTCAGAAAGAGCACTAACTGTGTGAGAAAGTTTTCATAATATTCTGTGATTATGTTTCAATAAAACAAAAGCGACGAATAAATATTAAATTATTAAAATTAATGAGTTCATCAAGGTTACCTTATCAGATCAACATGGAAATTATTTGTATTAATATTGCAGTAAGAGAAAACAAAATATAACTGCTCTTTAAATAATAACATTAAAGTACCAGAAGCTACAAGGACTCTGAGGTATATTAATAATGTACC
Organism: Aplodontia rufa; assembly: GCA_004027875.1. NCBI lineage: Eukaryota > Metazoa > Chordata > Mammalia > Rodentia > Aplodontiidae > Aplodontia > Aplodontia rufa. Next base: position 53,729 of record PVKS010012307.1, read on the forward strand.
ATTCAGTGGCCACAGGGACAGTGGTAAATAAATTGGCTGAACAAACTGCTACTGCCCTAAATACTCAACAGCAAATTAATGAACAGTTGCAAGCGGACATAATGCTGTTAAATTAACTTGATGCAAAACTTGTCTCATAATTTTTGTTTTATTATTGCTTGTATGGATATATTCTCTGTTTCTATGATTACTGGTAGTAGGATTTCCAATCTGTTGTTGCTTGGGGAAGAAATTGATTTGGCTTCCTGGCTTTTGGTGGTTCCATGTGTCTCATATCTGGTATCGGTGTGTGGTGGATGTGCAAGCTACGTGGTAACCAGTGAAAACAGACAGCAATACAACACCAAGCTTTGCTAGCCATCAATGCTGGCCACTCCCCTGAAGTATGGCTGAGCATGCTAGACCAGTAGTCAAAGACGGGTCAGACTAGGAAGAGCACATATCAACCTAAGACAGGGATTGAAGAAGTTGTACTTCAACACCCAATGACGGGTAAGAATGTAGCTCTATCCTGGCAACCTA
>PVKS010012308.1:0-54102 GCA_004027875.1 Aplodontia rufa
GGTCAGAACAAATCCCTAGGTCGCGTCCAAGTTTCTATTTCTCAAATCTACTGCCAAGATTAGGACTGGTGGTTTATATTACCAATCTCCCCAAACGCACCTGGAAATACTGGCGGGAAGTTGGAGAAATCCCGATCAGTCGCGGAGGTGCAGGGAAAGCCTTTGTCTTCAGAACGCCATCTTGAACCCGGATCTCATTCACACTTTTATAAGTACTTAGAATATCTGGGTTGATCACTTAACATTCTGATGTGCTATTTTCAAGTTGCCTTCTAAGATGACTACTATTTTTCATTTATTTGTTTGCTTGTGTGCGCTGGGGATTGAACCCAGGGCCTCATACATGCTCGGCAAGTGATTGACCATTGAACTTACTCCCTGGCCATTTTTCCTTTCATTTTGAGACAAGGTCTTGCTAAATCGCCCAGGTTGGCCTAAAACTTGTGATCCTTCCATCTCCGTGTCCTAAACAGGTGGGGTTATAGGCATGTGTCACCTCACCCAGCAGAACACCAGTTTTTTATATTTAACACTGAGATCTTCAAAATTGTATGAGAACTTGAATACTTTAAAGGGAAAATTTTTCAAATTCCTAACTTAATTTGATCTGAGAATACATCTTTGATAGAGATGTGGGCTTGTTCTTTCCCATTGGCCTACTCAAAATAACTCCTCCCTTGCTTTATAGAACAAAGGCGTATTTGTCATCCATATTGAAAGTCCAGGATAGTCCCATAGTGCTTTATCGTGGTATATGAGTCTTTGAGGTGGTAATGAAAAATCTGATCTATTGGAAGTGAGTTGAGAAAGTAAATGACTAATGACTGAGTAATAAAAGTTTTTTTAAGTCATGGTCAATTCTTTCAATAAAATTTATGAATCTAATTGAGTTATTAGCTGATCAGTCATTAAAAATATTTTTGATGATACGTACATTTTCATGATATAAAATTCATAAGGATTCTAAAGCACTGAATGTCATTCATATTGTTTTTCATTTTGGTTTATTTATGTTTGTATATAAATAAAGTCTTACACTTCTAAGCCAGGCACAGGTGGCACATGCTTGTAATCTTAGCTAACTGGGAAGTTGGCACATGAATCTCACAAGCTCAAAGCCAGCCTGGGCAACTTAGCAAGTCCCTGTCTCAAAAAATAAAAAGGACTGGGGATGTAGCTCAGTGATAAAGTACCTCTGGGTTAAATCCCAGTACCAGGACAGTGGGTTGGGAGGGGAGTGTCTCAGTTCTTGTATTTATAAAATGAAAAATTGGAGTAGACTTGGTATTGAAAGCTGTGTCACTTGTCAGCAATATCCATTCACAGTTAAATAAAACGAGGGTAACAGAAGTCTGCTTTGGTTTGAAACTGGGCTTTGCCGTTACCTATGTGTAATCTTGAGACAGTTAATCTGTAGGTTTCCACTTTCTTTTCTATGAATTGGGCTTGGGAATATACTACTCTTCTGGGGATACATGACCATTTAAAAAATGTCAATATTTAGAGTACAGTAGATATTATATATCCTTTTCATAAATTTAATCCTATGAAAAAAATTGTAAACTTAAAAACATGCAAGAGGGAATACAGTTTTATAAAATTATTTTAGGGGATATGAAGACCACTGTATCAATCGTGTGAGTATCCATTTTCTCAAGTTCTTCTCTATGTTGAGCTTAAACTATTTTTACAGTGCCTCAAACAGCTCAGTTCTAAGTATTTACTAGTATTTTGTAAGCCCCAAAATCACTATCTGAATTTACTATGGATTTATACACGTAAGGAAGTTTTACCAATATTTACTGGAGAGTAATTTACTGCTGATGTATGTTTTATAAGTGTCCTGCATGGTTTGTTTACAAATGTTGACTGACCAAAATGCTGGGCTTCATGGAAAGAGAAAGTAAAAAAGGATTTTTTTTTTTTAAATCAGTATCTTTCTTTGTAACGATGAGTGAGACTATATATCTTCACTCTAGAAGGATGGAAGGCAAAATTTCTGCCTGGATAAGATATCAAAATCAGAGCCTTGGTCCCATGGTTTTTGCAGTGGAAATAAAAGACTGACAAGGTTCAAGCAGGGTGCCTGGCTTGGGAAGCACACTTTGTAGAGAGTGTAACTTCCAACTAGGATCCTGCTAACAACTGACTAACTCACTGATTTTTCTTTTGTTCTCTCATGCTATAGAGGATAAAATCTTGGCCATAGATTCAAAACAAATGAGTAGAGAAGAAAAACAACAACTTCATCATCATCATTTGTACCAATAAGTCTGTTTATTACTGTTAAAAAAGTAATTTTTTAGTTCTCCAATTGAGTAGAGAAAATATCAAGGAACACAGGGTCTCACATTTAGTTTTATTTTAGCTTCTTTCAAATACAATTCTTTTTCTTCTATTAAATTTATATTGTACCAATACAAAGTTTTACACCTATTTTTATGTACCTATACCTTTTTACTTAAGAAGAAATCATTAGGTATAAATTAAAACTTAAGGAATTTGTGAAATGAAATATGTTGAAATACAGTACGTATTTTTACAGAATCTGTGTGTTTTATGATGCCTCTTTATCCCTAGGCCAGCCACCTGTCAGCAGTAACTGATTTCTCCAGCATTTCTCTCATCTAAATGTACCTATTTGGATGTCTCATTCTGCAGCTATTTGCTGAAAGCAGGTAGTCCATTCGAAAGAATTCATTCAAGATAAAGCATTCATTGCTGATAAGTCTGGAGAAAATTATTTTTAATTAACAAAATAATAAATTATAGAGACAAATAAGGGAGAAATAGTGAACATCAGGGAAAGTTTAATGGCAGGGGAATGTTTGTGTGCGTCTAATCCCAGTAACCTCAAATTTTTTTTTTTTTTGTACCAGGGATTGAACCCAGGGGCATCTAACCACTGAGCCACAACCGCAGCCCTTTTTATATTTTATTTTAAGACAGGGTCTCACTAAATTTATTCGGAATTCACTAAGTTGTTGAGGCGTTGAGGCTTTGAACTTGAGATCCTCCTGTCTCAGTATCCCAAGCTGCTGGAGTTACTGGTGTGTCCCACTGTGCCCAGCTTCAACTCATATTTTATATGAAATTCCCCATTCTGATTATGCTTCAGATGAAAATGAGTTTTAAAAATTATTTAAAAAATTGCATTTAGGGTCAGTTTCTTTCCCAATGGAATATGCTGGCACATTTTTCTACTGATGAGCTAGGCATCTGGAACTAAACAAACTGTTAAAATAAATAAATGCAAGTAACACTTACTCTTTCAAAGGTGAACATACGTAGCCACAAGGATGGTTATAACCACGAACATAATTTGAAGATGGAGGATATTCTGGGAAATCCACACTTTTAGCTAAGGGATTGAAAACATTAAAATGAAACCTGATCTACAAAGATGAAAAACTATTTTCAGAAGCATATTTTTAAAAATATATGATATAGCATTTAATTTAACTTAGTTGTCACTATTAACATTAATTTTATATGTGTATATACATTTGCAGTAATATTTCTAAAGATGCTGGTATTTTTAAAAAGTTATTTTTTAGTTGTAGATGGACAGAATACTTTTATTCTTTATTTAATTTTATGTGGTAGTGAGGAATGAACCCAGTGCCTTTCACATTCTAGGCAAGTACTCTGCCACTGAGCTACAACTCCAGCCCATTGGTATCTTTTTATATAAGAAAAACCATTAAAAGTATCATTTAATTACTTTCTGAGATTTGAAGCAAAAGAAGAAATAACAAAGAAAAAGGCAATTAGCATCATGGGTTGAATCCTTTGTTGTGAATCTCTTTTTTAAAATAAAATGAGGTTGGAGAGGTGACTCAGTGGGAGAACACTTGCATGGCATGTGCGAGGACCCAGATTTGAACCCCAACACCACACACACAACCAAGTGTCAGAAAAATAAAAGCCAGATGAAAAAAACAAATAAAAATTAACTCCGTTTCTCTCACTCTCTTTAAAAAAAAATCTTTGAAGTGATTAGATAGCTTAAAGTGTTTTCTTCTGCTAATTCCCTATAGCCAACTTCAAAGTATAATAAACATCAGTAGAATTAATTTAGTAATTATGTAGCATACTATCTATTGTATATAAATGCAGAGAGAGGTGATAATTATGATTGAATATATGGTTAAATATATTCGAAAATATTTAAAAAATATATTTGTTTATTCTGTGCAACTGAATCTTGTTCCTGTCATAGAAGATTAATTTTCCTATGTTATAACATAAGCAATCAGTTATATGGGAAATATAATGTAAAACACTAATTTAGGAGCTTCATGTGTTGATGAATTTTCCATTTTTGTATCATTATCTTAACAGAGTCTGTTACGCAGGCATAATGGTTCTTTCAGGAGTGATGGTAAAATATTTTTCTCTGTAATGGAGATTATTGCTGTATTTCTTTTTAAAAATTTTGCTATAGTCTACAAACAGGTATGCATGTCTCTTGTGAGGTACACAATATGGTAGTTAACACTTATTTTGGGAAATCAGACCAGAGTTGCTTATTAGCTATGCAATTTAATTTCTTAACTGCTTAACTTCTGTGAACTTCAGTTTCATCATTAGTGGTGAATGCATGCAAAATATTTAGCTCAAAGAAAGCTGCAAAAAAACACTAAGAAGAAAACAAGTATTCATCAAAAATTTGTTTGATTGGAAATTTCTTATAGCAAATTCAGTAGTGATTTCTGCACTGAATGACTAATTACCTCTAGGTTTTGCCCTCTGTGCTTCTTTTTCAGTTTCCTTCTGACCACTAACAGAGAATAGAAATGGTCTGATTTCAAAATACAGAAAATAACAGATATGTGATTCAGACAAGACAGTGTTTTGTATTGTAGGCAGTGAATATATTTTATGTGATGTCATTTCAAAAATGAGACAAAAATATGTGAAGTGTAATGAATTTCAGCCCTTAGGGATCTGCTGCAAAACAGAATAAACTGGGTTTGAGTGAGAGCAACCACTCATTCTGGGCAGAATAACTGAAACCTTGTTGGGAAATACTAATGAAATATAATTCTCCCTAACCCTAAGTAGTTTACAGTAGATGAAAATACTCAGTAAGAATGGAAAGATTAAATCAGTAACAGAGAAAAACAGGGATTTTAGTCACCATTCATCACAAGTTATCTTCAGTTATTAGACTACAACAACTTGGTATGTTTTGAGTCAATAATGCAGGTAAGAAAATGGCTACACATGTGTTTGGCAGAATGACACATTTGGAAAGGGGATGCAATTTCTAAAAGAAATTGAAGCACATTTATATAATGACCTATCTAATGGAAATGTCTTCAATAATTTTATCAGCTACATATATTCCCATTCTAATAAATTGAAATATAAAATTATATATCCAAAATCAATTTTGTTTCTTGGGATTTAAAATACTGTTTAACTTGAAATTTTAGCCTATAAGCATCTAAATATATTAAGTTCTACAGGGTTTATGTTATAAAAGTCCAGGAGATTCCATAATAAATACATGACACCTCCTAAGTTGGATGAAATATCTGGCATATCTACATGTTTTGGTCCCACTGAGTAAATAAAAAAATAAAGGAAATTACTGAAGAACACATTCTCTTCCTAGCTGTGAATTAAAGGGAAAAATTTTTTATTAATGACCATATTAATTCCAAACTGTGAGCAAATTGTTTCAACTTACAACTGATAATGTCCATGTTCCCTTCACAGCGCTTGATGTATACTAAGTCGATAAAGTCTCGGGGGGAAATTGAGCCCATGGCAAAACTTTGGGTAATAGTATGACATATAAATGTGTCCTGCAACAAATTAAACCACAAAAATGTAAAATTATTTAATATCTATCATTTGTTCTGCAAAGAACTTCATTACATAAGTTGGGTCTCTATTTGAAAAATGCAAGGTTTTTGCAGTTTTTAAGACCATTATCACCAAATCAGCTTGCATTTTCAGTGTTGAAGGAGCATGAGAGCTACAATTATGGGTATAGAAGATTCAGGGAATAATCTTAATATTTTCTACTCTTTCGAGTTTTAGATGGAGAAATTGCAGCCTACCAGATTAAACCATATGCAGAATTAGAGATAAGTACAGAATTGGAATCCTGGTTTTCTGATTCCCTGTTCAGTACTATTTCTACTACTCCACATTGTCTAGCTAATATATTCTGAAAAATACATTGATTTAGCAACCTGTGTTATGAGGCCTAACATTAGAGATCAATATCAAGAGCTATCCTGACATCTGGGGAAAGTGGTAGGGTCCTGAATGGCATCAATGCAAGTTCCTCCCCTATATTTGTTCTTGCAGGCAAGTGCCCCTTGCATTTCAGTTCCCTACTATCCCATGGAAATATTCAATTATTCAATCACTGCAGCCTGTAGGAACCTCACCCTATGCTCCTGATACTATTAAGCATGTCTCCCAGACTATATTTACTCTGTTCCTATATTGCCCTCTGTGGCATTGTGTGTCCTCTTCCTTGGTCTGTGATTAGTGATTAATAAACCACTATCTATCATACTTGTTCAGTATCAAGTATTACATGTTTGGCCATTCCCATAGCTCTAGAGATGGAATTCCTCCCTTACCCAGAAGTGAATAGCAGGTAGTTAAAACACACTCCTGGAGAGGATTACTATAATTATTAATAGGTACCTCTACAATGAAAATTATTGAACATTTAAGAAAGAAATTGAAGAAGACCTGAAAAGATGGCAAGAAGTTCCATGTTCTTGGTTCAGCAGAGTTAATATAATTAAAATGGTTATTCTGCCAAAAGCACTATACAGGTTCAATGCAATCCCCATCAAGATACTAATGGCATTCTTTAAAGATATAGAAAAGGCAATTCTCAAATTCATGTAGAATAACAAGAAACCCAGAATAGCCAAAACATTACTAAGCAAGAAAGATGAAACAGGTGGTTTTGCAACACCAGATCTGAAACTATACTATAGAGCTGGAGTAACAAAAACAGAATGGTATTTGTATCAAAACAGGCATAAAGACCAATGGAATAGAAGACTCTTGAGACAAACTCACAAATCTTTAAATATCTGATATTTGACAAAGGGGTCAAAATATAACATGGAGGAGAGACAGTCTAGTCAACAAATGGTGCTGGACAAACTGGACAGCAACTTGCAGAAAGTTGAAATTAGATCCTTATCTCTCACCTTGCACAAAAATAAAAAAAATGGATTAAGGAACTAGGAATTAAACCAGCTACCATACAACTGCTAGAAGAAAAATTAGGAGCAATACTCCAACTTATGTGAGTAGGCAACAAGATTCCCAAAGTGAAAGAATTAAAGTAAAAAATCATTGAGTGGGGGGCTGGAGCGGTGGTTCAGCAATTATGGCACGTGCCTGGCATGTGCGGGTTCAAACCCCAGCAAAATGCACACAACGAAGTGTCAGAGCAATGAAAGCCACATGAAAAACAAAATCGATTCTCATTTTCTCTTTCTCACTGCCCCTCTCTCTTTAAAAAAAAAAAAAAACCAAAATCAGTAAGTGGGATGCCATTATACTAGAAAGCTTTTGCTTAGCTAAGAAATTGGTCAAAACTGTCAAGAGAGAACCTACAGAATGGGAGATCATCATGGTCTCTGATTCCTCTGACAGGAGACTAATATCCAAAATTTACAAAGAACTCAAAAACCTTAATATTAAAACCACAAACAATCCAATTAATAAATGGGATGGAGAGCTCAACAGAAATTTTTCAACACAGGAAATTGACCTAGCCAAGGAATACATGAGAAAGTGTTATAAATCACTAATACTCTGAGAAATGCACATTAAAACTACATTAATATTTCACCTCACTCCAGTCAGATTGGTGAAGATGAAGAATGTAAACAATAATGGATGCTAGAGGGATTGTGGGGAGATAGGAACACTAGCACACCGTTGAAGGAACTGCAGACTGGTATAGCTGCTCTGGAGAGCAGTGTGGAGGCTCCAAAAAATTAAGAATGGATCCACCATACCAACCCAGCTATCCCTCTTCTGCGTATTTTCCCAGAAGAGCATGAATCAGCACATTACAGTGACACAGTAAAATCAATGTTCTTAGCAGCTCAATTTACAATAGCTAAATTATTGAATCTATCTATCTATCTATCTATTTTCTGCTCAGCTATTAGAAACAATGATACTATGCTTTGATGGTAAATGGATGGCAATGGAAGAAATTATGCTGAGTGAAATTAGCCAAACCCAGAGACTCAAGGGTCAAATATTTTCTCTCACTTGTAGAGGCTAAATAAAACCCAGGCTTGGCTGACTCACTTGTACTAGACTCACCAAAGTCAAAGCAATATGTAATCTAGGGGAACCACAGATATTTAGCGGGTAGGAAAGGAAGAAGCAGGAGGGAGGGGAGAGGGAGGGATGATAGGGAGGAATTGACAATGTAGCTTACTCTTTATTCCTCTGAGAAGCCAAATAATATTCATGCAATAATTTAATTCTGGATAATGCACAATCTTATATATATAAAGACATTCGTACCTGTTATGGTGGGAATATAGAAGAGTCAGGAAATGGGTTCAGGTGATACAGGGATGACTCTGGATTAGGATCAGTGCATATCATATTGTTGCTACATATACATTTATGATTGTACAACAATACAACTCCTCAATAAAATAAAAGATAATTAATAAGAAGGTAAATTTGCTTATGGTATGATGTTATTTATGAGACTATGGAATAATGACTAGAGTGGACATGGAATTTGGAATTGGGAAAGCAGTTACAAATCTAGTAACCTTGGACAAGTCACATAATCTTTTTGAATATTTTCAAGTTTTTTGATGCCAGGTCTAGTACTTTTCCATCAGAACAGTTGATCTTTAGCAATAGCAGAAATGTCTGAAGAGCTAATGAAACTCTATGGCTAATTTCATGCAATGATAAACATGAAATAGTCCAATGTGACTTTCTTTTGCAATGGCTAATGTGATGTTTCGCAAATAAATGTTCTAATCTCAGGACCTCTCTACAAGATGAAATTGATTTACTTTCCTGGACCTTCCTATAACCTCTTTTTCCTTCCAGACTTTAAGATTAGTTTAATGAAAGAAGGTAAAATTACAGAGTTCTAAATAAATGATAAGGTGATGAAAAGATATGTGGGGTATTTATTTTTGCTCGTTTTGATGAGTGGAACGTGGGTTGATGACTCAAAGACCTAAAGATCTAGTGATCTGAAATTTTACAAATGTAATTGTTTATAAATATCATAAAAAGTGCTTTTACTTCTCCATTCTCATTTACTGTCTTTCTAATAAAATTATTATTAGCTCAATATAATAAATTCTTATTAGCTAAAACCCTTGGACTAAGTTTATTTGTCATGCTGGGCACTGACCCAGAGCCTTGCGCATGCTGGGTATGCACTGTAACACTGAGCACCCCAGTCCTAAGACTCAATCTTTTTTTGGTACTGCGGATTGAATCCAGGGGCACTTAACAACTAAGACTCAGTGCCAGACCTTTTTATTTTTTATTTTGAGACAGGGTCTTGCTAAGTTGCTGAGGCTGTTCTGAAACTTGCAACCCTTCTTCATCAGCCTTCTGAGTTGCTGTCATTACAGGGTTGTGTCACTGTGCCCAGATCTGGGACTCATTTTAAAAAACACATAACCAAGGTATAATTTACGTATCATAAATTCATCCATTTAAAGTGCATGATAAAGTTTCTGAAGTAAACTTATCTGTGTAACCTTCACAATTCTTTTAGAACTTATCTTTGATTCTTCTTTCCCTGCATCAGCAAGTTCTACTGACTGTCTCTACCACATCTTGGATCCTTTGATCCAGCTCCCTCTTCAATGCTACCACCTGGCACAAGTCACCATAACATCATGACATCTCACCTGGATTACTAGGATATCTCCTGTTCTTGCCAATTTCAATCTCGCCCTTTACATTCCATTCTCCTTTCAGCAGTTGTCTCTTAAGAATGTGAATCAAATGAGTCATCTTCTCACTTGAAGATTCCAGTGGCTTTCCACCTAACTGAGAATAAAATTTCTTCCCATGTCTGATGAGAGACACTCAGATCCCTGCCTCAGGGCTCCAACTTCACCTCTTAGCACTCTGCCCATTATCCTTATCCACAGACCTTCTTCTTCTCAATTATGAACACTGTAAAGCTCCGCCAGCCTCAGGTCCTTTGCCTTTGCTTTCCCTCTGATGCCATCTCCCATGTCTTTTCTTGTATCCCCCTTTCTTCCATTTTGTTATTCAGGTTTCTACTGAACAGTCTTTCAGTGTTTTCCTGATAAACTAGGTTCTCCTGATCACTGATAGTACTATTAACCTTCATAGTATTTATTCTTGTCAAATCCTAGCCTTTGAAACAATATGATCCAATACTTTTTTTTTTTTTGAAAGAGAGAGGGACAGTGAGAGAGAGAGAGGGAAAGTATCAACTTTAGTTTTTTATGTGGCTTTCATTACTCCAACATTTCGTCGTGTACGTGGTGCTGGGGTTCAAACCTGCATTCTCGCACATGCCAGGCAAGTGCCATAACTGCTGAGCCACAGCTCCAGCCCCCAATACTCTTTTTTATTGTTCACTTGCTTACCCTATCTCTTCTGACTAGAATGTAAGCTCTGTGAAAGCAGGGACACTTCCTGTGTTATACACAATGGGTGCTCAAAATGTACTTGTGGAATGAATTTGCCAAAGGAACATAAATATATCTGTCTGGGGATGAGGGGTTGGAATAGTCAGGATCCCTTTACAAAACATTCCTAAGAGGGAAAAAACACAAACAGTAATAGAAATGGAGAATAAGTTTTAATATATTACAGCAAGAGAGAACTGTTTTCCATTTCAGGTGCCTATTTTTGTAGCAGTTTTAATGAATGAGACCTACACATTGTGCAGTGCAAATGTTCAGAATCCCTTACCCTGTGTCTCCTCGTTTCTACCTCTCTTTACCGTGTGTCTTCTTTCCCTTTTATTTCATTTATTTTCCTCTCCTGATCTTTTTCACTCTGCTCCCACTTATTGATCTTTTCTTCCATTTCCTTTACACTTTACTTGCCTCTCATTTTCACTCTTCCTCTCCCATTAGTTTCCAACTTTATACTGTGATTACCTATATTTTTATTTTTATTCTTCCTCTTCATATCTATTTAACTGAGATAATATATTTGAAAGTGTTTTTTTTTTTTTAAGAGAGAGAGCAACAGTGAGTGAGAGAAAGAGAGAATCAATTTTTTATTTAGTTTTTCATTTGGTTTTTGTTCTCCAACACTTAGTTGTGTACGTGGTGCTTGGGTTCGAAACTTGGTCCTCATACATGCCAGGTAAGTGCAATATTGCTCAGCCACCACTCCAGCCCTGAAAGTGTTTCTAAACTGCAGCCTTTTATATAATACATTTTCTATGCTTTATGTTTTATTTTTAGTCTTCAGTACTATATCCTGTTCGTTCAGAAATCCTTATGGCTTATCTCTGTATGGTTCTGTTTTGCAATGTAACGTGACTAAAGTAAGTCTTAAGCTCCATGCAGGCATGCTTAACTTTTGCTTTCTATATAGTGGAGGTGAATCCACAAGTTCAGACCCCTAATAACAAAAGGTGCAAGAGACTCTGCCAGATTCAAAATGTGATATATATTTATAAACATAATGACACTAATCGGAATTAAACTCTTGATTAATAAGGGAAATTTTAAGAATTTTAGAACAATTTCAATTCATTCTTGATTTATAAAATACTGTGTCTACATATATTGTTTCAACAAATTTAACTCAGTAATAGATAAAACTAAAGATGTATTAACACAATAAAAGTCTAGTATTAAACAAAAAATTACCGAATCAATCCTGTGTACCATATTGTACACTTTCAATGCTTTATCCCATGTAACCCTGTTTCCAGGTTGGTAGAGGAAATCAGATAGTTTAAATGTTGCTTCTGGAATTATCCCTTCAACACGATATCTATAGTTAACAAAATAAGAAAAATTTAAAATTTAAGTTTAGTCTAAACTAAAAATATATTGCTATCAAATTTGAAAGCAGGCTAATTTAGCAAACAAAAAACCTGAGGGTAACACAGGTTGAGAATTCCCTTATCTGAAATGCTTGTGACCTAAAATGTTCAAGATTTGGATTTTTTTTTTCAGATTTTGGAGTACCTTCATATATAACATAATGAGATATCTTGGGGATAGAACCCAAGTTGAAACATGAAATTCAATTATGTTTCATATATACCTTATATGCATAGTCCTGAAGGTCATTTTTTTTTTTTTGTGGTATTAGAGAATGAACTGAAGGCTTCCTACATGCTAGGTAAGTACCCCATAAATGAGCTACATCCCCAGCCCTTTTTATTTTATTTTGACACATGGCTTCGCTGAGTTGCCTAGGCTGGCCTTGAACTTGCAGTTCGCTGGCATCAGCTTCCCAAGTCACTGGGATTGCAGGTGCTGAAGATAATTTAACACAATATTTTAAATAATTGTCTATATGAATAAAGCTTCATGGTATGAAGTTTCACATTCATGATTTCATGTTTTATACTCATGAAGTTTTGCATTTTGGAACATTTCAAGTTTTGGTCTTGAATTACAAATGCTCAACCTGTATCAGCAATTCAGTACATTAATATCCAATTGGAAGTAGAAATGCTTATTTAAACATGTACTGCAATAATTGTATTTCAAAGTGAATTTTTCTACTAGTTTTGTTCACAATATTTTAACGGTTGTCTTTTTAAAATGACTGCTTTCATTTATGATTATTCTAAAATCTTTCCATTAGACTTTTATCTGTTTTTTTTTTTTTTAAAGAGAGAAATTTTAGTTTTTCACATGGCCTTCATTGCTCCAACACTTGGTTGTATATGTGGTGCTGGGGTTTGAACCCAGGTCCTCGTGCTTGCCAGGCAGGCGCCAAAACCGCTGAGCCACAGCTCCAGCCCCTTATCTGCTGTTTTTATCATAAGCCAGTGGTCAACAATGAGAAGTTTGTGTAGTTATGCAGTACCTCACGGCTCCAATTTTTAATTTCAGGATGTTATATGGTCTAAACCAGAGGTCAGTAGGTTTTTCGGTAGCGGTCTGGATGGTAAATAATTTGGGCTTTGCAGGCCGTGTGGTCTCTGTTGCACCCATTAACTCTGCTGGTGTAGAGCTAAAGCAGCCATGGACAACATCCTCTGCTGGTACAGTGGTAGAGCACCACAGATAACGTAATGAGTGGCTGCAGCTGTTTTCCAATTGAGCTTCACAGACATTGAGTTCTGAATTTCATTAATTTTTACATGTAAGGAAACATTCTTATTTTGATTTTGTTTCATTCATTTGAAAATATAAAGGCCATTCTTCATTTTAAGGCTGTGCAGAAAAAAGCAGCAGTCCAGATGTGTTGTTTGCCAGCCACTGGCCTTAGGAACTAGTACTGTTCTGAATTAGTGTAAGTTCCAGCTTAAGATCAACACTTGCTCAAGTAAACCTTTGTGTGGGTTTGGCTGTAAATGAATGATATTAAGACAGCGTAAAAAAACTGAACTCAAACTCACTATCGACTATGAAATTAGTTGGCCACTCTCTTTCCCCCTTTGTCTTTCTTTTCAAAGCAAGGGTAAGTTTAAGTAGAATCAAACTTCTGTACCTTTAAAAAATTAAAATTTCTTCAGGAAGTAAGATAAAAACAAATGCTTATATTATGTAAAATTGTCATATTTGTGAAAAATTATTACTCTGAACTTTTGCTTTTATAATTTGGTAAACAAGGAATTCATTAAACATTTCTCTGTATGTTAATTTTTCTCTCAGTTGGAGCCAGGCTTGGTGCCTTAAGCCTGTAATCCCAGCGACTCAGGAGGCTGAGGTAGAGGATTGCGAATTAAGGCCAGCCTGGGTAATTTAGCAAGACCCTGGCTGAAAATAAAAAATAAAAAGGCTGGGAATATAGGTCACTTGTAGAGTACCCCTGGGTTCAATCCCCAATACCACAAAATATATTAAATTAAAATAAAAAATAAAAGCTCAGATGGTTCCTAATTTTTCTGAGTTAGTCTTAAATTCCTTAATGTAAAGCTTCCTTTCTTCAGATCAACAGTTTTTAAGACCTTATTATTAGACTCTGCACAAGATGGTGAGACAACAGCTTGAATAATTATCAGATCCTGCAAAAAAGAAGTCAGACGTGAAACAGTTAAAGTATGAAATGTTTGTTCAGAGGTTAGCATACAAAGCCATGGATTATTTTTTAATTATTATGATTAATCTGTTTTCTTTCTCCAATTATATTATAAAATTTGAGGATAAGGAGTTTGTAACCTTTTCATCTAACTAACATCTGATTAGGTGTAGTTCTTCATTACTGATGAGGACTACTGCTAGAGTTTTTTTTTTAGAGATAGAGGGACAGTGAGAGAGACAAAGAGAGAATCAATTTAGTTTTTCATCTGATTTTCATTGCTCCAACACTTAGCTACGTACGTGAGGCTGGGGTTTTAACCTGGGTCCTTGTGCATGCAAGGCAAGCGCACTAACTACTGAGTACCACTCCAGCCCCTACCCCTAGTCTTTTAATCCATAGTTGACGGAGTGATCGAACACTAACTATAAGTGTACTTCGTAGGATACAAGAGTTTCTATATTTAAGTACTTCATCCTGGTGGAGAGCTGGAAATAATAAACCAAACATTTACTAGATGGGATGTAAACGGTGAACAGCTAGAAAGCAAAAAAAAGGTCAAGAATGGAAGGTTGTATTGAAGCTATTTTTGGAAGTTTTAAAAGACTGTTTTATAGTTATTCATGACAAAATTAGGGATGGGCAATATTGAAATGTTGGTGTTACTAATTATTTGTCAAATATGTAAGTGTATGGCATGATCGAATCTAAGCCCCAAATTCTGTTTTACAAAGAGTACTACAAAACTCATCATGAAATGTCTTTTCTTTCCATAAGTGTTTCATAAAGTGGGAAGGCAGCAGAGTTTAAATAGTACTTTTCAAAGCATCTTATTAACAATATCTACATTATTTTGATAGTAAGAATTTTTTGATAGTCAAGAATTTTTGAGCTTCAGTAAGACAGTGACTCAGGATGCATACTGGGCTAGGTTAGGACTCTGCATTTTGATCACAATAATAACTTTATTCCTCACTTTTATTGTTTTTTTTTTTTTAAAAAGTTAAACCCACTTAAATATGAATGCTTTAATTAAAAATTTCTAACTCTCTCACTTTGTCTCAAGGAGTATGAGAAAGGATTAAATGTAATGGTGGCAATAATGGTAATAGTAAACACTATGGAAGTAACTGACAGAGAAGATAGTAGCATGCCAAATAAGCATGAAAAGTCTACTCTACAAGACTCCTTCTCTGGAAAATTTGCTTCAGTTATCTCACGGGTACATGCAATAGTTTTGTGGAGGTCAAAGAAAATATTGAAAGTACAGCTAGCATCTGAGGCAAAGTTCTGGCTTCTAAAAGTTTTTGTCTAACATTGCTGAGTTAAGTGACTTGGGGACAGTTATGCAGGTCTTTATTTATCTGTAAAATGGGAATACATTGTTGGATATACAAGGAGTAAACTGTGAAAGAAAATTATTCAGCAGCATGTGTGTGATGTATACTAAGAAACTAATATATATGAGTTGCTTCTTACATTAAAGGGATGTGTAGGCCATACTGTGTTGCTAGTAGGTCTATATTTCATTCCTTGAGGGCAAAAAGGAAATAAAATTTCAAGGAAAGAACTGGCCCTCTCTTCTCATGCATATAACCAAGTGCTGAAAGCTAACTACAAAAGGTCCCTTCGGGGTGTATGCTATTGAGAAAAAGCACAACTGTTGACAAAATATGTTGAGTTTTCATATTGTGATCCAGGCATTCAAGCATCAGGAATCTACTGTGGCTATAATACAGGAAGAAAGGATGAAGTGGTAGGAAACAAGGTTGGAGCGGGAGGCAGGGGCTAGATAGTGATTTAAAAATCATGATAAAATGTTTGCATATTATTTTTTGATGTAACTGGAAGCCTTCAGAAGATTTTAGGTAGGGGAATGACAATCTGAATTACTTTTTAAATACCTACTTTGGTCATTGTGTGAATACTGGGCTGTAGTTGAACAAGAGTAGAGACAAGGAGATGGTTAGGAATTTACCCAGATCCAGTGAAAGATGATGGTGGTTATGTGAGGTTATTAGTAAAGAGATAATGAAAAAATTACTTCCCTTTCTACTTATTTGGTCAGATCTATCAGAATCCAAATCTGATATCAATGACCAATTCTCAATGTTTTAGGGCATGTTCTTGGTCAAAAACATTTAGAAAAGTATGAATTAAAGTTAAATAGGTGTCTTTACTTTAGGACTTCTCTAAACCACAATAGTGAATCTCCAAGAGAGAATATATATTTTGAAAATGTATTTGACACCGCAACACATTTTCGCCCTATATGGCATTTTTTTCCCATCTAGTTTTTGTTTCTCCAACACTTAGTTGTCTATGTAGTGCTGGGTTTCAAACCTGGACTCTTGTGTAAGCCAGGCAAGCATTCTAATTGCTGAGCCACTACTCCAGCTTCCCCTGAAGGGCATTTTGACAGTTTATACTTTCCCCAGACTAGTTCAACAAACTGTATAGGACCATACTATATATCCCATAAATGAAAATATTTATATTCAGTTACTCATTCTAAATTTATAAGTTTCTTGCTTCAATTATTTACAATTCTTTTTAAACTGTGAAACTGTGAAGCAATGGAAAAACGTAAGCTCCTCTTGAAGGCATTATTTTTCTGACAATTGTTAAAATGAATGGGAGACATTTCAGCTTTATCCAACAGTAGAAAATTGGATTGCTGTACAAGATAGGTATATTTTACTCAGATGGGAGAGAGAAAAAAAAAAACCAAAAAATGAGGTAGTTGAAAGGAGTGGATTCTAAAAGAAAAGGAATTGAATAAAATTTGGTCTTCTCAATAATATACGACGATGTGAAGGAACTGATGTGATATCATAAGCAATACATGAACAACTCTTTAAAAAAGTTAGAAAATGTCAGCACAATTTCCCTTAGTGTGCTTGTATTTAAAACAGTAAATCCTCAATTATACCCTTAAAAGCAATTTACAGAAAAAATTGCATATATCAGCAAGAGAAATAAAATGATGAAGAAAAGTGTTTTTTATGGTTCATTTAAAGAAAGGTGAAGAGTTCAAAAGACCATAAATTACAACTGCTAGCTAGAAAATACCAATGTGCTTTTATAATAATTATTTTTTTGAAGCATAAGTTTCCTATGTTAGTGAATTTTATTCACTAGAAATGATTTTTTTTTTTTTTGTGGTACTGGGAACTGAACACAGCACCTTGTATATGCTGAGCAAGTGCTTGATCACTGAGCTACATAACCAGCTCAAAAGATTCTATTTTTTTTGTGTGTGTGATTATCTTCAAATGTGAAAATAAAGGATTACATGGTACATAACTGCTCTATTATATGAATACCACATTTCAGTCTAGTGACTTAATTGTTTCCTAATTATTTTCAAATAATTTGCCATAGTTAATGAAGCAGTATTAAATTCCAGATACAATAATGCCAATGATTTTAAAACAATGATTGCAAATAGGAAAAGTGTACTCACAGATTTCCAAGGAATCTTCTAGAAGCCTTGCTGGAAACAGTTATCTTTTTCTCAAAGGGGAATAAAAATCCAGAAATAAATTTTGAGTTACAGAAAAATTGAAAATGAAAAACAAAAGCAAAAATATATTTTTCTGGTTTGTAAAAGAAAATATTTAAAATATTTTTATAATAATGTCTCAAAAAAAACTCTTGAAATATATTTAACTTGTTTTCTTACTGAAATTTTAACCACTTTCCAGCCTGATGTATCTTGATTGTAACCTAAAATTTCTTGAGCAGTTTGTTGGGCAATTGCCTTATAGTCCATCTATCTGTAAAGTTTTAGAAACAAACAATTGGTAAGAATATAGTCACAAAATTTCTTTCTTTTGTTTTTTTTCTGAGACAGGGTTTCACCACGTTGCTCAGGTTGGTCTCAAACTCATGGGCTGAAGCGATCCTCCCATCTCAGCCTCCTAAGTAGCAGGCAGTGTGTGCCACCATGTCTAGCTCATATAAAAACATTTGAAATGCCATATTCCATTTTAATACTATTTCTATAATGTTTGTCATCTAGCAATGTGATATAATTACTTATTGATTGCATGCATGCATGAATCCCTTTGTCTTTTACAGTCTTTCAAATGAGAAACTGTGGTAACAGCAGGAAACATCAGACTTTTGCAATCAGACATACCTGAATTCAATTCTGTCTCTGCCATTTACTTTGTGAAACATGTTACTTAATATCTGTTTTTTCATTTTCCTCTTGTTGTAAAATTGGGGTAATACCTACCTTGTAGAATTAGCATGAGGATTAAATGAGATAATGCATTTAAATGTCCTACTTCAGTGCCTGTTACATATGTCATTCAATAAATCAATAAGCTGGGCATGGTGGCGCATGCCTGTAGTTCCAGTGAATCGGGAGGCTGAGGCAGGAGGATCCCAAGCCTCAGCAACTTCGTGAGGCCCTGAGCAACATAGAGAGACCCTGTATTGAAATAAAAAATAGGGCTGGGGACATAGCTCAGTGTTTAAGCACCCATGGTTCATTCCCTGGTACCAAAAAATAAATAAAATAATTATTATTTCAAACATGCTTCCTTTCCTTAGTACTGCATCAGTACTGTTGATCATGTGCTGTTGGGAATTAATTTTTTAAAAATGAGTGACAGTGACACTACATGATTTGACCCTTGGGTTCCTCTTCAAATAAATATACCTCTTACCAGTTGTATTCTTTCTTCACTTAGCTCCAAACATACTGACCTCCTGGCTATTCTTCAAATATAACCAAACAACTTTGTACCTTAGGGTCTTTGTATTTTCTGTTGCCTCTGCTTGGAAAAATTCTTCTCCAATGTGTGTACACGACTAACTTGATTTGATTGGTGTCTTTGATTAAATGTCACTTCCTCAGAAGGATCAAATAAGTGAATTCAATTTAAACATATTTACTGAACTGCTACTTGAACTCAGGTACTGCAACAGACTGAATACATTTGTCTCCCTAGAAATTCAGATGTCAAAATCCTAACCTCCAGCATGACGGCATTAGGAGATGAGTGCTTTGGGAGGTAATTAGTTCATGAGGGCAGAGACCTGAGGAATGAGACCAGTGTCCTTATGAGAAACTGGAGTTCATTTGCCCTTTCTGCCATGTGAGGACACAGCCAGAAAATGATAGCCGAAAGGTGGCAGTATGCAACCTAGAAGAGGGCTTTCACAAAAAACCAACCAGGACAGCAGCCTGAGCTCAGGTTTACAGACTCTAAAACTGTGAGGAACTTTTTTTTTTTTTAAATTGTTTATGAGCCACCAGTTTATGGTAATCTTGTAGCAACTCAAAGGAACTAAGACAGGTGTAGTGGTAGGTACAGAAAAGAAGTTGAGTAACATACTGGTTCTCCTGTGAATGAGTTTAGGGAGGTGTAGTCTCATTGGCCCTCTGCTCATCAAACCAGTTTTCAGTTAGGGGAAGCTGACATATCAGGTGCAAAGAATCTGAAAATAGAGCTGGATTCAAATGCTAACCTTGCCACTTCCCATCAGCTGTATTACTCTGAATAAATTGCTTAACTTTTGAACTTCAATTTCCACATTTATAGGTTGGAATGAATACTTATCCCATGGGGCTTATGAGGATTAAGTGAGTTAATAAATGCAGAAGTGCTTCTAACAGTGAAGGGCCCTGTTCCACTTGACCAAAAAGGTTAGTTTTTTCTTAAAATGAACACATTTAAAACCATCATTAAATTTTTTTTCAAAGAGCTGCCTCCTTAAGCACCTCAATAAACTAGAGTTTAATTATCAGAATATTTCTATCTTAGAGCTCTTCTAAAACTCTTTATGTTGGATCACAAATTTATTTTCTCATTTAGTTCTCCAGTAAGGCACAACAGGAAGATATCTTTTTATATGAGAAAAGCTTTACTAAACCATTATAACCTCCTTTTTCCTGGTAGAGTCCTTGTGTCTTTACCTTTCCTAACAAATCTAATCTAGAATTTTAGCAACCATTGGGACTGTTCTCCAAATCTTCGTAGAAAACCTCCATATCTGTTAACTTGGAAGGGAACAAGGTGAAGTAGAATTTCTGTGATCCATCAATTAGGTCAATATACTTGAAAATTTCCTTTAAATATTCTCAGTGTTCCTCATTTTGTGTCTTCATTAGGAAATATTCACTGTATTATGACCCAAGATGAAAGGAAAAAGCTAGTACAAGACACTTTAACATAAACTGTTTATTAAAAATCTTTAAAAACTATTTTTAAAAGGACAGGTTAAAAAGATATTTAAGTAAAATGTGGATTTAAAAAAAAAAGTCTACTTTTTGAGTTCATGCCATTAACAGTCCTTGGCTGATCCCAGACTTGGACTTGTCCTAGCATATAAAACAGTTCATTTCCTAGCAGCACTCTAGTTGATAATGATTGACCTAGAAATTCAGCAGATTATCACTAGCTGTAAACTCCTGTCTTATCATTTTCAGATCACTAAGTGTCACAGTAGACGTGTTTAACTTAACTACTAAACGAATTTTAAAGCTTCTGGACATTTATTTGCTCACGAAAACGAGAAAGTAAAATTCAGCAAGAGTGAAAAGTATAAATAATTAAAACTTGCAGTGGTGTTACCTGGTGACATAGCGGATGAGCTGGAAAATATTCAGATGGAGTATTAGACACGGATCTCTTCGTCCACAGGGTCAGTGGAAAATAAACATAAACCGGTATAGATGGCACCCTTTTCTGACCGACCGCTTGGATGACTGGGTTCTTCGCACCTCTCACGCTGTGCCCGCCTTGCAGATAGGGTCACGCATGCTGGGGACGGGTCTTACATCTGTCTGCATAAACTCCCTCTTTCTGGGCTGCTGACTGGGTCCCCAATCCGTGCAGGGTCACTGCCATTCTTCCCTGGGAATCAAGGTCCCCACCGGGTTTGTTAAATCCCATCCCGGCCCAATCCCTTCTGCGGTCCCGCACGGGCGAGCGTCGGAGGAGCAGGCTGGCAGCCCAGGAGGGCCGGGGCTCCGCCGGGGACCAGGGTGACTAGGGAAGGAGGAAAGCGGCGGCGGGGAAGCTGCCCAGCTCGGGACGACGCCTTAGCCTGGCGGGAGGCTCCGAAAGCGGAAAGCGAGGAGGCCGAGCTCACTTGCAAGGACAGAGGCTCAGGGGCTGCCTCTCCGCGACCGGACGGCGGCTGCCAACGCCCCCAGCTCTCCCTTCCCCACCCAGACCCTCCCACGGCCCGGGGCGGCGAAGAAGAGCGGCTAGTCGGCTGCGCCGGGTGGCGAGGACGGCCGAGACCGAGGCCTGGAGGGCGTGCGGGGCGGCGACCGAGTCCCTCCCAACGCGGACAGCGAGGGGAAACTGGAGGACCCCGCCCGGCCGCGAGCTGAGGTCCCGAGCGCCCCCGCCCCCGCGCACCGCGCACGCGCACCGCAGGCCGGCGCCATGTTGGGTCGGTTTGAAAGACAGCGCGGGCGTTGCCTGCGCTCTGACGGCTGCGGACGCTGCGAGCTCCGGCCCCCGCGGGGGTGCTTTGTCGCGTCTCGCGTTCCGTAACAGGCCTGGGCTGTCGGCGGAGAGCTGTGGAAGCGGGTCTTTTTAAAATCTCGTTTTTGGCCTTAGTGGGTGAGCTAGGCCGGAAAAGAAGGGTGTGTTTTTGAGGGTCTTCCCGAAAGGCTAACGGATGGGCGCCCCCGAGGGAAGTGGAAGGCGTCTCCCGAGGGAGGGCGCGCGTTGAGACTTGGAAGAACACTAGGGAGAGTGCGTCCTGCGCGGAGAGGGTCCGGGACCCGCCGCGGAGTGGGCGCCGGGCCGGGGCTTGCGCTCGCTGGGCGCTCGCCTCGACGGCCCGCCGCGGCGCTCTCTGCTGCTGCAGCTGCTGAATAAAAGGTTTCGGAGCTAAAGTAACTGAAGACTCTGTCTGTGACTGACGGGGGACGTGGAAGCCCCGAAGTGAGGGTGTTGGAGAAATCGGACACAAAGTTTGGACCCAGCGCGCGCCGAAAGCGCGAATGCTGCGCTGCAGAGGGGCCCTGGGAACCTGCGCTTTGCAAGACCTGCAAATCTTGCCTTTGAGCTGCAGAATAAATCCGCGTTCGCATCCGTAACCTGGAGCCCACAGAGCTGCTGTTTTCAGGAGTTCTCGACTTCCTTTGCCATATTCCCACTCCTTGATGCTCACCATTCTCTTTTTGCATCAGTGGAGATGAAATTATTTTTGCTCTTAAGTTTTAAGATGGAATTTTTTTTTTTTTTTTTTTTTTTTTGCTTTTAAGTTCTATCCAGCGTGATGGATTTGGTTTTGGATGTTGGAACTGAAGCGTTTGTGGAGGAAATGGTAAGACACATGGGCTTTGCTTGTCCCTGGGATTGGGAACGACCCCGTGGATGAAGTGCTGAGAAGTGGGCGGGGATGGGAATAGTGGAGGTATGCTGGTAATTGGTGGAAGCAGGATGATGGATGTATAGGAATTTATTAAATTACCATACTTTTGCATAGGTTCGAAAATTTTCCATAATAAAAATTAAATTGTAAAGTCCCTTTTTGTCAATCTTGTGAATTAAAATAACTGGTACATGTTATCACACACTTATTGAGAACTGTACTCCAGTAGTTAAGGTTTTGTGAGATAAAATTGTAACCTATGTGTTCATATAAGGGAGAAAACAGTTAAGCTTAGGGGAGTACATTTATTTAAGTGAATTTAAACTTCTTTAGTAGGAGGGATAAAGAAAGGGCAAAGCTGACAGTTTAGCCGTTCTCTAGAGATTTTTCAATTATGGCATTCAAACGTGTGAAAGAGGCTAAATAGTCGTTTTCTTATATTCTGTTGCATCCACTGACCACTGTCAAATCTGTGACAGGAAGATGTTATACTGTCTCTTCTTTTTTTTTATTAGATGATGTCTCCTCTTTAATTAAAACTTTCCATGATTTAAAGTCATATTTGATGTTTGCCAAGGTTACATTAAAAAGTTACTGTAACTTAAGTATTTCCAAAATTGTAGCCCAAAATTAAACATACTGACTTTACAACATCATAGCATGTTAAACTTTAGACATCAATCCTTCTTTTTTAGTACAGAAATTTCCTTACTTCTCAACAAACGTCTTATGTTGTTAGTGCCTGTCCATTCCGTTGTTTCTTGGATATTCAAATATAGTTTCTATTATTGCTGTACTAAGGAAGAAAGGAGTTCTTCAATTTTAGTAGTGGAAAAAAACAGCGATATGGACACATTAAGTTGATTTCCAAAAGAATTAAACTTATTTTGAAAGATGAGCTGAATATTTAACATAAAAATTGAAAATAGTGGTATAGAAATGAAACTCAGGAAATAAGAATGTTATTTCAGCTGGGAAGGGTGGTGTGCACCTAATCCCAGGTACTGTGAAGGTGAGAGAATTGCAGGGTTGAAGTCATCCTGTGAAACTTAGGGAAATCCTATTTCCATATATATATAAATTATTTTGTTCTCTTCAGACTTTGTGGGGTAAGTTTTGGCTGAAATTTCCTACTGGCATTTAGAATATTGAACTTTAATGTTCTCCATTTGGGTTCTAATATTTCATTTGATGATTATAAAAAAAATTATTGGAAGCCTATAGGTACAGTGGTATCTGTTTCTAGTCTCCTCTCTACCCAGGAGGCTGAGACAGGAGGATGTCTTGAGCTCAGGAATTCAAGGCCAGCCTGGACAACATAATGAAAGTCTAACTTGACACACACACACACACACACACACACACACACACACACACAAATTTCCCCCCATTGGGCACCTACTGGTAGCAGGCTTGTGATTTATTGTATATAGGGGAATATTAGGTTTGTGATGTCATAGAATATATCACCATAAGAAAATAGATTGTTCATCAGTGGTTTTTGGACTTTAAATGTGAGTACTCTTTCACTGGTGCTTCCCATGTATATTCTCAGATAACTTTTGTGCATATACTTCCAGGCACATAGTAGGTGCTTAGTAAGTGTTTTGTATGTCATTATGAAAGAATTCATAAGATACTGGAAAACTTCAATGCCTAAAAAGAGTTTCTATCATAGATAACTGATTTTATTCCTTAAAGAAAACTTTTAAAAGTTTACGTATTTAGTAATTTTCTCTGCATATTGTGATTAGCCTTTTAATTAGTGCCTTAATCTTTTGTTTTCATATTACAGTTGGTTTTAAGAAAAATGAATAAAAATAACCCATGTTGAGGAAGCCATGGCAAAATCAAACACAAAGCACAGACTTTGTTCTCGGGAATCTTCAGTCTCTTCTCTTCTGGCAAGCTGCAGCCTGAGTGGTGGTAATACTTCTGATTCTGATGGCTCTTTTCACTATAAGGATAAACTGTACAGTTCTGCTTCCCAAGCGCTGCAGGCTTACATTGATGATTTTGATTTAAACCAAGTATACCCTGGTACAAGCACTGGAAAAATTAACATTGATGGGAGTGCCAACATGCCTCAATTCTCCAAATATGTTTATAAACCCAACAATGGTATGCTTTTACTCTTTGTTTTCTTTATGATCAATGATTTGAAGCATTTCAGTGATTAATTGTAGCCTTATGAAGTTTGACCTTTTTTGTTCTGTTGGTATAAATATACTATTGAAACCTGAATATTTTTATAAAATGCTTGCATAATTCTCTGGTTCTCAGGAATTTTCAGCATAAAATTCCTCTTTGACCTTGGAAGTGAAGTTGATGAGTGTAACTAATAATAGCAGGAAGATCCTAACTAGCTTGCTTTCATTAACTTGCTTGATGACTTTAAACAAAGCCTGACCTTTCTGAAATTATTCTTGCTCAATTTCTATTGAGGGGGTAGATCTGTGTTAGTCTTTCTCATCTGTATCCTATGGAATAATAATGTTCAAAAGATGTTAAGAGTTTTATCCTTGATAAGACTTCCATGAAGACAAGTTTGGATAATGCAGTTGCTGATAAACCAGTTAGCACTTTATTGAGCACTTACAGAATGGGCCTAGAATGAGAAAAGTTGTTTTAAACTCTTAGATGTGAACAATATGTTCCAGAAGAGGAGAATTAGAACAGCTGTCCTCTGTGTTGTAACCATGCTTTTTTGCAGGGTAAGAGAATGAAAAAAAAATTTTTTTCCCATTTAGTTGAATAGCATATATTTTTTTTTATGCTATGCCAGAATTGAATGACCCATGTTGGATTTGATTGTATTAGTGTATTGGGTATGTCTAGATGAAAAAAATTGAAGAAACCCTAAAATAAAAAACATGGGAAAATTTGGTGATTGGAAAGAAATGTGCAGAAATTAAACATTGAGATGTGAGAAAGAAAGCATATTCTATTTTTATCAACCTATACTTTTTATACTTTCAATCAAAACTTTGTGAGGATAATGAGAAGTGGCAAAAATGATTCTTAAATTTGTAATTTTCATTAACTGTTGAAAGTCATTAAATATTTCTATGTGATAAAAGAAGATAAATTGAACTATGTTTTGTTTTTCAGCTTTTGAAAATCTTGATCACAAAAAGCACTCAAATTCCTTATCCTTATCATATAGAAGAGAGATTGTTAATGACATAGATTCCGTTAGCGTAACAACTGATGATCTGTTAAGACTTCCAGCAGATGGATCATATCCTTTCACTAATGTTGGAAGAGGCCACCGAATAAGCAAGAAAAACAAGAAATCCACTGGAAGACTGGCTTCCTCAGCCATTGCGAAACATCTGAATTTACAAGAACCCTGCATTCCCGTGGGCAAGGATAACTTAGTTACACCTGTTGTATACACAAATATAAATGGAAAACAATGTTCTAAACTAAAAAGCCCAAAACTTATGAATAGGACCAATAAATGTAATTTTGAATCATCTTTATCTTTTCCCAAGAAATCATCATTGAAGGACGGTTCAGAACACAGTCTTGAAAAGAATTATCCAAGATGGCTCACTAGCCAGAAATCTGACCTCAGTGTTTCAGGGATAACTAGTTTACCTGATTTCAAATACCCAGTTTGGCTCCATGATCAAGACTTGCTACCTGATGCAAGTAGTCAAAAGGTTGATAAAGCATTTCAAGAAGATCATTCTTCCCCTAGACATAGTTATCAGGCACAAAGAACTTCTCGGCTTATGAATAAATTAGATTGTTTTGAATATTCTTTTGAGCCCTCAAATTTTTCAAATTACGTGAGTGATGATAAAGAATTAGTTAATGAATACAGATGTGATTCTGAACATAGCCAATGTCAGTGTGAGAATCCACTTCTAGGACAATCCAAAAAGCCGTTCAGTGGTAATATTTTGTTTTTAGTTTTTAGTTTTTTTTTTTTTAAACAAAAGGAAGTGCTGAAAATTTGCACTAATATTTAGGCCCTTTTATGTTTTATTTTTGCTGTAATGTATCTTTTTAGAATGCTTATAATCTTCATTTGTGTAGTATTCTATAGGTTTTTCCTGTTTTATTTTCTTGAAGTGTTATATTTTGATATATTTTGCTGTTACAGATGTCTTACTAATTATCTTAATTCTGTTGCCTTTGTGAGATTTTATTGTGCTTTCCATTTATTTTTGAAAAATTAATATAATATTTTAAATTTAGGTGACAAAATTGAATTGCTTATTCTGAAGGCTAAGAAAAATCTAGAGCAGCCTATTGAAGATTTACCAAAGTCTGAGGAAAAGGATGACAGTCCTTGCTCATTAGATAAACTTGAAGCAGAAAGATCATGGGAAAATATTCCTGTTACTTTGTAAGTGACACTGGAAAGGCTGTTTAGTTTTCCCAATTAAAAAATGCCATATGAATATCAAATTTTTAAAAAATAGCCTAATAGTAACTAATAATAGTAATAACATTATAATTCTATAGAACATAGTTTTCAGTGTTGCTTGCTTTAAATTGCATTTTTCATTATTACCACAAGATGGTGTAATGTTTCATACCTGCAGATACATTATGTAATTTCTGTTCATTTTGTTTCACTGTTAGGATTGGTATATGTCAATATGAGGGGTTAGAACCAAAAACAGTTAATTTGCAGGTGGAGGAGTGTTATGAAATTCTTGTTCCTTTTATTCAACTTTTAGCTCCATTCCTCCCCAAGTTCTCTCCATGTATTACTTGTATTCATTCCTTTTCATTCATATTTTACTTTCTCTTTTAGTTACTATTTTTCTTAAATGATAAGCATTTTCTTGTATGGTCTATTGTCTAGATTTTTATAGTTCCTAAGATGTTTTTCATTGTGTCTCAATAATTTTAAAAGTGTTTATCTACACACCTGAGAATGTGAGTGTAGAATTAGAATTTGGAGCTTGGGAAAGTTTATTCTTAGTAATGTTATTACATTAGCACTTTTCAGAAATGCATTATTGGTGACACATCATGCCTTAGGCTCTTAAAAATTGTAATCTTCAGTTGTCTGGGCTTTCATTTTGTTATAGACAGAGACTGTTAATTCCTGGGTTCTTTCTTGATTACTTCTAAGTTGAATACCTCATTTTTGAATGTTGATACTGACGATAATTCCAGTTTGGATTCCTGTCTCTGCCACTTTCTTGCTGTGAGCCCTTTCGGAAGTTACTTTTCTAAACCTTAAGAGGTGGAAGAAATAACTACTTTGCAATTGTTATGAAGATTCAGTTGGTTAGAAAGTGAAACTATTTAGGACAATTTCTGACTAAGGGTGAACTTTTTTATAAATTTTAGTAGCGATGATTGCCTAGAATACTTCATTTTCTTATAGCTTCATTTCTTGAGTTATTTCAACAATATCTTTTTTTAAATTTTGTTTAAAACAACTAGCACACTTAATGCTTAACATCTCTTATTCTTAATTCCTAATTATTATCTGATCATTTGGTTTGTGTATTAGTAAAGTATCAAAGCTGTAATACTTTGCTTTCAATTGGAACCAAAGTGAGTGGGCAAGCAGTATCAAGATGTTTAAATTAAGGGGAAATTTTTTGAATGTATTTAATATATTTTATAATTATATAATATAAATTTCTGACTTGTATAATATTATCAATGGCTTGGCCTACCAATCTGCATATAGTAGATTAGTTTTAGAGGATCACTTTACGTTGTGATGGTTATGTTTATAGATAAAATAAAGGATAGATTGCTGAGAAAATAAATAGTTCTTAGTTTCAGATTGACATATCAATCTGTCATTAAGCTGAAAGAAAACAGAACATGAAGCACTAAAGACAGCGTTCCAAAAGGAAGAATAGCTAAATTATTTTAAAAAAGCTTTTTATCATGAAAAATTTCAAACAAATTCAAAAGTAGAGGAAGAGTATAATGAACCCCTCCCTATTTGCTCTGCATCCATCTTCAATGATTAGGTAAATGCCTTTTGACAATGGTTAGTTGGTTGATATACAAACTTAATTGGTAAACAATAAAGGGAAGAGACTACATGGAGTGAGAAAAAGCTCATGGTAGATTACAAATGAAATATGTGCATAAAGAAGTGCTACTTATTATGAAACAATATTAGCATTAGCATGTGACATTTAAACTACTTAGAAAGATTCTTGGATATCTAAGTTCTTGAGAGTTACATACTTTATAGTGGTATATAAATAAGAGAAATAGAATGAATTGACTTTTGTGATTAGTAGAATTTGATTTGAAAAAATTCTTATTTTTGCTGGGAGTACTCTTTCTTTTTTATGACCTTAACATCAGGAAAGAAATGGGTATTGAGTATCTATTAAATGTACCAGATTCATAGAAAATTAACTCGTTATTTTTTAAATACCTCTGTGAGATAAGTGTTGCAAAAAATGTAGAAACTGAAGTTCAGGAAAATTAACCTATGATCACATCACAAGTGGGACTGGGATTTGTACTTAGGAATTTTAATTTCATTAGTAATCCTTTTTCCAGTATAGAATGTCCTCCACCTAGAACCCAGTTCCAGAGGGAAGGTCTGTCCTATTGCCTTGAAGTTGGAGAACACGTAACTTCCATTCCAGCATAAACTCTAATAAGTTTGTGGGGTTTTTGATTATCATTGGATAAATAACTTTAAAAATTATTTTTATTTTTTTGTGTGTGTTGCTAGGGATTGAACTCAGGGCCTTATACATGCTAGACAAGAGCTCTACTGATCTGGCTCACCCCTCAGTCCTAACGTGTTTAATTGGAAAGATTACTACTAATTTCAAATAATGGACTTTTATAGCTGTTCTGAAGTTGAGTACTGGTATCTTCAGTTTCCTTATAGTTTTAAGGTTGAAAGGAGAAAAAGAATATAGGGAGGGTTTGGATTCTGGTATGAGTTTAGGAAGGAGATATAGGAATTACCATCCACCATTAATATGAATCATATTTATGATGATTATTTTCTTGATGACTACTTGTATTTAAATGAAAATCCTTAAATTATATGCTAATTTTTAGAATTTGGGAAATTAACTGCTGTTTTGTATCTTTTCATTCCTATTTAGCAAATCTCCTGTTCCTGTTAATTCTGATGATAGTCCTCAGCAGACTTCAAGGGAAAAGTGTGCTAAAGAGGTTCTTGAAGACTTTTTAAATAATGATAACCAGGTGGGTAAAATTAAATCTTACTAACTTAATAAAAGAAGGTTTTGACTA
Organism: Aplodontia rufa; assembly: GCA_004027875.1. Classification (NCBI taxonomy): domain Eukaryota; kingdom Metazoa; phylum Chordata; class Mammalia; order Rodentia; family Aplodontiidae; genus Aplodontia; species Aplodontia rufa. The sequence continues at coordinate 29,773 of PVKS010012308.1, forward strand.
ATATATAGATATTAATTTCTAAGTTTCTAGATATTTTATAATAAAAACAGAACTGTATTCTCTTCTCCCCAACACACATCCATAAAGCCAAAACTCCTTCCAGAATTATTGGTAATTTTTTGTAATATTCTAAATTAGAATGACTTGGGGTTGAATTCTACAGATAGATTAAATTGTTATTAAACTGTCTTTTTTTTCCTGGAAGATATAAATAGAGGAAATTTGTTTTCTCAGGCCAGTTTAGTATTGAGGTTTGTGTTTCTAAGATACAATTATAAGTGTTTTAAAATAGAAAATGCAGATCTATCTGTTGAAATAGAAAATAACAGTTGTGTGGAGCATATCTTAAAACTACCTGAAGAAGGAGCAGGCAACCTGGTTGGGAGGTTGTAGTCTTTCAGGATAAGAATAGAGTAATGACTTAGATTAGAGTGGGCATGTTGGAGGTGATCAGAAATTGTTAGACTAGGGAGATTGAGGGTGGACCTGATAGGATAAATATACAGAGATTCAAAGGATGGATCTAGGATGGTTGAACCAAGCAACTAGGGATTGATGGTGGTATTTACTTAAGGAAGAAATACTGGTAAAGGAATAAATTTTGGGATTTGTTTTTTTTTCTTGAGATAGATGAGTGTTAATCTAATCAAATTGGTACCCCAGCCATTGTCCATTACATGTCCTCACTACAAGAATCATTTTTGTTTTTGAGGTTTTCGTTTGTTTGAAATAATTTTAGATGTACAGAACGTTGTAAAAATAATACAGAGAGTTCCTGTGTTCTCTTCTTTCAGATTCTCCTACTGTTAACATAATTATTAACCACAGTACAATGATAACCAGTAGGTAATTATCATAGTTAGAAAACTGCTAACTGTGGATCTTTTTACATTTTCAACAGTTTTTTTTTTAACCACAGTTTTTTATTGGTGCATTATAGTTATATGTGTTGATGGGATTTGTTGTTACATATATGTAATACACACAATTTAACAGTATACTTTGGCCAGTATCACTCCCCAGCATTTCCCCCTTCCCTGCCTCCCATCTCTTGGTCCTTTTCCTCTACTGATCTCTCTTTGATTTTTAGGAGATCCACCCCAAACTTTATTTTCTTTTTTCCTCTCTAGCTTCTGCATATGAGAGAAAACGTATGACTCTTATTTGACTTATTTCAGTTAATGTGTAGTTCTTTACTTCCATTCATTTTACTGCAAATGCCATAATTTCATTTTTCTTTATGGCTGAATAAAACTCCATTGTTTATATATATCCCATTTTCTTTATCCATTCATCTGTTGATGGGCACCTAGGCTGGTTCCATAGCTTGACTATTTTTAATTGTGTTGTTATAAACATGAGTATGCATGTATCACTGTAGTAAGATGACTTTAATTCTTTAGGATAAATATTGAAAAATGCTATAGCTAGGTCATATGGTGGTTCCATACCTGTCTTCTGAGGAGCCTCATACTGATTTCCATAGTGGCTACACTAATTTACAGTCCCACTAATAGTGTAAAAGTATTTGTTTTTCTCCACATCCTCTCCAGCATTTATTATTTGTATTGATTGCCATTCTGACTGGTGTGAGATGAAGTCTCAATGTAGGTGTGATTTACATTTCCCTAATTGCTAATGATGTTGAACATTTTTTCATGCATTTTTTGGACATTTGTATTTTTTCTTTTAAGAAGTGTCTGTTTAGTTCATTTGCCCATTTATTAATTGGGTTATTTGACTTTTTTGGTGTAAAATTAAAAAAATATTTTCCTTTATTGATCAATCAAAAATACCTACTTTTTGTGATTTAGTTAGATATTTAGTTTTTGGTCCAAAGGTTGATGTAAAGTTTTTTGAGCTCTTTACATATTCTCTAGATATTGATTCTCTGTCAGAAGAGTAGCTAGCAAAGATTTTCTCCCCTTCTGTAGGTTCTCTCTTCACATTGCTGATTGTTTACTTTGCTGTGTAGAAGCATTCTAATTTGATGCCATCCCATTTGATAATTCTTGGCATTATTTCCTGAGATAAGGGTCCTAAGGGTCCTATTGAAAAAGTCCTTGCCTGTGCCTAAAAGCTGGAGTGCTGATCTCGATATTTTCTTCTAGGAGTTGCATAGTTTCTGGTCTAATTGTGAAATCATTGATCCATTTTGAGTTGATTTTTGTGCAGGGTGAGAGATACAGGTCTCGTTTCATGCATCTACATATGGATAACCAGTTGTTCTAGCACCATTTGTTGTAAAGGCTGTCTTTTCTTCAATGTATGTTTTTGGCACCTTTGTCAAGGATCTGTTGATTTTATCTGTATAGGATTGTCTATATTTTCACAAGTTTTTTTACCCAATGACCTGTTCCAGCTTCCTCTCCAGAATCCAACATTAAATTTAGTTGTCATGTCTCCTCAAATACTTTACTGTCAGCTGTTCAGTCTTTCCTTGACACTTTTGAAAAGTACTTATCAGTTATTTTGTAGATAGTTTGAGTTCTTGAAATTTTCTCATGATAAGAACAAAATTGTGCATTGTTGGCAAGAATACCAAAGAAATGATGTTGTGCCCTTCTCAGTGCATCATATCAGATAGTTTATGATACATTGATGCCATGGATATATTGATATGCTAATGCGCAATAAGTAATGGTAATATATAACAGTATAATATTTAGTCATACTAGTGATAGTAACAATAAATATGTTAGGGAAGATACTTTGAGGCTATACAAAGTTACATCCACTAACATTAGTGTCATTGGTGAATCTTGTCTTTTCTTCCGCATGTATTAATTGAAACTTGTAATGAATAGCTATGCCTTTTTCCCTACTTGTTTATGAAATTGTTTACATCAGCAGGAACTAATAGATATTTATTTTTTTCTAGGTTTATAATAAAAATTTATTTTTTGTTCAAATTGTTACAGTTTAGGCCTTTAGGAGTTATTCAGGCTAGCTCTTGTGTCTTTTTGACATGTCCCTGTTCTTTTTTGAGCACTTCTGAGGAGCTCTGGTTCTTTTTTTTTAATTTTTTTTAAATTTTTATTTTTGAACAACCATACAAGTTTTTAACAAAATAATATAAAATGTGTATAGATTCTAGATATTACAATTACCCCCAGGAGTGCCCCCCCAATTACCCACCCTTATCCCTCCCTTTTATTGGAAAGTAGTATTTAGAAAAACTACGATCTAGTTGCTAGGTATGCTTATTTTGCTGTTGGATTGTTATTCATTCTAGACTCATAAGGCTGATCTAGGAATATGTGTTTACCAAACCATTATCACACATCTGTGTTTGTGTATATGCATATGTACATATACATGTAATGTTCTGTATATATGTGTGTGTGTGTGTGTGTGTGTGTGTGTACGTATATTGTATGTACATACATGCGTATATATACATATATGAAAGAACCATGAGTTCATACTGATGCTTAAGATTTCCAGGCCAATTCTACAAGGTTTGCTTTAGCTTTTTCTTATTTTTAATAATTTTCTTCCCAACTCCCTTTAGTGTGGTTGTATTGTTTAGTTTTATGCTTTTAGTTGGTTTGCTATTATATATTGGGTTCTCCTCCTGTTCTATTTTATTTAAATTGTTGGTTTTTGAATGTGTGGAATATTACTATGGTTCTAAGAGTCAGAGATAAAAGAAAGATATATCCAGAGACATTCATTAACAGGTTTTCTTTTCTTTCATTTTTTTTTTTTTAAAGAGAGAGAGACAGTGAGAGAGAATCAATTTTATTTAGTTTTTCAAGTGGCTTTCGTTGCTGCAACACTTGGTTGTGTACATGGTGCATGGTTTGAACCCGTGTCCTTGTTTATGCCAAGCAAGCACTGTAACTGCTGAGCCACTTCTCCAGCCCCTCATTAACAAGTCTTAATGACAAGTCTCAAAACAAATTGTACCACAATGCCAACATTTATTAAGCTAAACTGGATCTGGATCCTTATATTCTGTTTCTTTTTCTTCTTAAAATTTTAAAACAAATATATTGGAGCAAAATATATATAACAAAAATTTGCCAGTTTAACCAAATCTTTTTTTGTGTGTGGTACTAGGAATTGAACCCAGAACCTTGCACATGTTAGGCAAACACTCTACCACTGAGCTACAACTCCAGCCCTTTTTTTCAATTTCCTTTTTCTTTTTTTTTTTTTTTTTTCAGGGCTGAGGACTGAACTCAGGGCCTTGAGTGTTCAATTTCCTTTTGAGACAGGGTCTTCCTAGGTTCCCCAGTTTAGCTATAAACTTATGAACTTATGATTGTCCTGCCTCAGCCTCCCTAGTAGCAGGGATTACAGGCCTGTACCATGGTGCCTGACCTAATTTAGCCCTTTTTAAGTGTACATTTCTGAGGCATTTAGTACTTTTACATTGTATTGCCATCACTGTTATATATCTCCAGAATTTTTTTATCTTCCCACACCAAAACTGTGCCCATAAACACTAACTTCTCATTCTGTCTCCCACCATCCTTTGGTAAAAGCAGCATTCTGCTTTCTGTCCCTATGAATCTGTTACTCTAGGAACCATATATAAGAAGTATCAAAAAATATTTTTACCATTGTGACAGGCATATTTCACTTGGTTTAATATCTTTAAGATTCATCCATGTTGGAGCATATGTCAAAAATTTCCCTTGTTCCTTAACTGAATAATATTCTGTTCTGGGCATGTGCCACAGTTTGTTTATCCATTTATCCACTTGTGGACCCTTAGGTTACTTTAGCTTTTTGCTGTTGTGAGGGATGCTGCTGTGAATATGGGTGTATAGATATTTGCTTGAGTTCTTGCTTTTGCTTCTTTTGGATATATAGCTAGAAGGCACATTACAGGATCGTACGATGATTTTGTGTTCCCTTTTTTGAGGAACTGCTATACTATTTTTCACAGTGGATGTACCATTTTATATTTCCATACCCTGTTTCTTATATCCTGTTCATATAACTGTGGGAGGATCTTTAAAATCTTTTTAGTCATTCTGCTTTCCTTAGATATCTTATGTTAGTCAAACACTTCCTGAATAAATGAAGTTTAAACATTATTGTACTTGCATGGTCAATGCCGAAATATGTTAAATTATAGACATTTTCCAAGGCTTAGTCACCACTTTGTGGATAGCTATCAGGATATGGCAACTTCTTTTTAAAGATGTTAAAATAGTAGACCATTAAGACTTTTTAAAAGAAGTTATTAAATATCCCCTACAGATTATCTTAAAAGAATCCTCACTGGGCTGGAGTCATGGCTCAGGGGTTGCAGCACTTGCCTGGCATGTGCAAGGGCCTGAGTTCAAACCCCAGCACCACTTACATAACTAAGTGTTGGAGCAGCGGAGGCTACATGAAAAAAACTAAATGAAATCGATTCTGTCTGTCTCTCTCTCCCTCTCACTGTCCCCCTCTTTTAAAAAAAAAAAAAAAAGAATCCTCACCACCTTATGTGGCTAAAGTGCTGTTGACTTCTTTGGACACAGGTAAGGTCAGTGATAAGTGAGATGTGAGTGTTATTTAGGTAGTTCTTTAGGTATATGACCCTGAAAAAGGTGAAAGGACAGAATTCTCAGTATGAAAACATATATAAATGTACAGAGAAAGCTATATTTAAATTTTAGTCCTTGCTTAGCTGATTGGTAACCAGTTTCTTTTACATATCTGAAAAGAGCATGTTGTTTACCTGCTTTCTGAAGAACCTTTCCATCATAAAAAAATGGTGATTTTAAAATCTGCTAAATGATTTTGTTGTAAATATAAACATGTACTCTTCGTTTTGAAAGAGTAGAGATTAAACAGACTTTGCCATACTTAATCATATTGTCTCCAAATAACTTTATCTGGGGACTGGATATGGGGAAGTGGTAAGTTATAATTTTGATTTTTAAAAAATATTTTCATTGTTTTGCATTAATTTTTATATTGAGAGAAAATAACACAACATAAGACATTCTCTCAAATTTGAATGGTTAACTTTATTACCATCTGTTTTAACTGTAGAGCTCTACCCTTTCTGGAGGCAAACATCATGGTCCTGTTGAAGCTTTGAAACAAATGTTATTTAATCTTCAAGCAGTACAAGAAAGTTTCAATCAGAATAAAAGCACAGAACCAAAAGAAGAGATTAAACCAGTAAGCAAAAATTTGATTTATAAATTGTGATCTGAGCTGTTTTTCCATAGGGGATGAATTGTCTTCACAAAAGTACCATTTTTGAAGTCTGATTGTGAATCCTATTTCTGCTACTTACTAGAGAGTGGAGCATTTGTACAAATCATTTAAATTCTTTAATTTCAGTTTTAGTTTCTTTATTGTTTTTAATTGACAAACATTGTATGTATTTTTGGTATACAGCATGTTACTTTGAAATGCCTATACATTGTGGAATGGCTAAATCAAGTTAATTGACATATTACCTCACATACTTTTTTTTGTGATAAGAAAACTTAAAATCTTCTCTCAGTGATTTTAAGTATGTAATGCATTGTTATTAACTATAATCACCATGTGGAATAGTAACTCTCTTGAAGTTATTCTTCCCAGATAAAGTTTGTGTTCTTTGACCAACATCTTCCTTTCTACCACCTACCCAGCAATTGGTAATCATCATTATATTTCCACCTCTATTTGTTGGACTTTTTGGATGGATTCCACATATAAATGAGATCTTGTTGTGTTTGTCTTTCTGTACCTGGATTGTTTTGCCTATTATAAATTTTTGCTTCTAAGTTTCCTTTTCTATAAAATGAGGTTGTTGAAAAGATAAGTTGAAATAACCAGTATAAAGTTCTTAATATAGTGCTTGGCACCTAGTAAAAGCTCAATAAATGATCGCTCTTTTTGTTGTTACTATTCAGTAGAGTTTTATGAAATTCAGATTTTAATGAGTGGATCAGCTCTTGAGAACTACTCCAGCCTGTTCATTTGAATTTGAAATTTTCTCCCAGCATTCTAATAATCATAACATTAATAATCATAACATTAACATATAGAGAGTATAATCCATCCTTTTTTCCCTTCCCTTTTTAAGCATCATTGAGAGACAGCCTTATTCAGTAAAATTGTTATTTCAGGCTGAGATTTAACCTTAATGTGCATAATTTTTAGACAACTGAAAGATCAATCTAAGTGGTAGTTGTGTTTTTAGAATAAAAGAAAAATAATATTTAGTGCTTTCTTGAAACTTGTTTGCTAGAATTAATTCTTTGGAAATGGAGAAAATATATTTTTCATGTTCTTATTTCACATTTTAATAATTTTAAAATTTAATAATTTTTATTTTTTTGGTATTTTTTAATAGATTTCAGAAGATGATTTCTCTAAATTACAATTGAAGGAAAGTATGATTCCTATTACTAGGTCTCTTCAAAAGTAAGTATTCTTTACTAATATGGATATAAATTCATCTTAGTTTTCAGTCCTCTAAGACTGGGATAGAATTAAGTAGTTTTGAGAATTGATCCTCAGTGTGCATATTTAAGCTTCTTGGAGTGCATTATTTAAGGAAAACATTGTTTTCTCTTAAATTTGTGCTGTTTCCTATTTATTTAAAATATTCCAAGGACCTGATGATATCTTTAGACATTTAAAATATAACAGATGTGAATAGCTCACTTTGTCCTTTCATTTCTGAGTAATAGCAACAATTTGAGATAGTACTGGTATGGATATCTTGTAATAATAACTTGTTATGAAATGAGTTTTATATAGTTCCTCTATAATAAATATAATAGTAACAAATGTATTGTTATTTGACACATATCTAAAGTATATAAAGTATACATATAAAGTATACATAATATTCTGGATGTGAAGATATAACTAATTTTCTTAGTTCAATTGTCTTAAAAAGTGGAGAATATAAGTCCTTCCTATCCTCATTATGTTGACAGAAGAGAAGGCTATTTGTTTATACGTTTGGTTGTTAGAATATGAAATGTTCTCAGAAGATAGAATTACTGAGTTTAAGGAATACTAAGATTAAAAATGTTTGCTCTAGTAGTAACCTATTTCAGGGTGAAGCTAAACAAATGTTTGCCACCTTTTGTTTTTTCAAAAGTTTGCTTAGGATTCTTTTATCTAAGCAAGTAGTTGAAAAGTGAAACACAAGATGTGAACTTATGAGTCTAAGTTTTAAATATATGTACTTGGTATAAATAACACTTCTTTCTTTGTAGCTTACCATTGTACTTGGATAAGGTGTTTGATAATTAGTAAAATTCAGTAAATAATAAAAGATAACATTTATTGAATATTTACCAAGTCTCAGTGTTGTGCTATTGAGTATAATTCATGTGATCCTTAAGACCTTGTGAGGAAAGTCTTATTTTTATCTTCATAATATAGATCAGGGAATAGATATGGAGTAATAGTAAAGAAACTTGCCCAAGGTTGCACAGTAGTAAGAGGTACCACTGGGACTCAAAGTAGGTAATCTGAGTTAAAAACCTGTGTTTCTAACACTCATTCGTGATAGTGGTGAATTGTTTATTGAGAATAGATGCAGGACCTTAGTCCATCATCTAGGATGAAGACCTCATTCTGCTTTAAATTTTAAAGTAGATTGATTTCAAACTTCCCATTGCTATTAAAAACATTAATATGGAACTTGTGTTGCAGATCCAAATGTGTTTTCTGAGATAAAGTACATATCTTAAGAGATCTTTTTCTTGGTGACAATGAGCAATAGTGATCCATAGATAGTTTTACAATGTGCTAGAGTTTTTTTTTAATAGTAACTTTTTTCCTCCCATGAACAATCCAGTGGCCTTACCTACCTATAAAGTTCTGCTTTATATGAACTGCTATAAAGTTCATGGTTTTGTAGGGTTAACTGGAGCAATTTTTGGCTTTTATTTTACATTTCAAAAGTTTTATCAGTAAGAAATTTCTGCTGTTATGAAATAAATTTAGACGTACAAAGTGTATTAGTATATTTTTCATTGTTTTCAGTCTGTAGATTGACTTTTAAGGACAACTTAAAATTAATTCAGTTCCAGAGTTTCTCTTTCTAGGCTGCAAGTATTCTGGTTATGTATATAATCATCTTTTTCCTATTTCATGGTTAGTATAATAACACACTATTAAGTCTTATTGGAGAAGTCATTGGTTGTCCTTCACCTCAATAAAATGAGTTTTCCTCACAACTGTAACTGATTTTTTAAGTGCTGTTATTTGTTAAGTATAATACAAGTGGTATCTGTTATTCATTCTTATTAGGTTACTTGGCAGATTAACTTAAAAATCATCAAAAATATGATTTCTAAATAAATGTTTATAGAATGTTAGAAAATTATTTTAATCTCAATTATTCAGATCTCAAAGTTTTATAGGGAATAGGTTTTAATAGTTTGATATTTATATTATTCTCTTGAGTTCATTTCTTCTACTAAGTTTGAAGTTAATAAACAATGTAAATCACCCTTTCTTGCTGTCTTCATTGGTTATCCAGTCCTTAATATTGGTTTGTAATGTGTTTTATACTTTTTAATGAAGGGCCTTGCACCACTTATCTCGCCTGAGAGACCTGGTTGATGATACCAGTGGGAAACAGTCACCGAAAATGTGAAGAGGAAAATAAAACTGTCACCACAATAAATAGTCACCACAGAACAAATATGTATTTTTTTTTATATTACTTAAGCTGACAAAGTGAATATAAGCCATGCACTATTCTGTGATTGGTTCATGTATATTTCTCAAAAGCTAATCTTGAAAGTATCCATAGATTTTGTGACCTGTCTTTATTTTGTGCCAGAATACTAGAATGTGAACTAAAGGACCCCACAATATATGATAAAGCCCTACTTTGGTCTTTAGGCCAGGAAATGTTTAATATTTAAAAATTTTCATTCTTGATGCTTATCTGTATTTAACCTTTTTCAGTATGTCTGTCATATTTTTAAAAATAAAATAAAAAATAGAGTTAGAATTCACTTTTAAGCAGCTTAAAAGAACACCAAAATTGCTATGGTTTATTTTATATGAAAGTCTGTTACTTTTAAGATTTCAGAAATCAAATATTTACGATATGTTGTATCTGTTTATGGCATCAGTTTAACAGCAGGTGACACAGTGCTCAGAGGAATTTTATTTTATATTATGACATCTAACAACTCATTTAGTTAATACTTTGATTCTGTATGAGATGATCTTGATATTACAGTTTACAAATCCCTTTGCTGGAGACATTTGAATACTTATTATATATTAGATTATTTTCCAGATTTTAGTTTTGGGGTTAGCCATTAAAGACTGTGGACTCAGTTGCCAGTTGCTTTATCAAATTTGAAACTAAACTTGAAAAAAAGTGTGGAAAATCAGTAATTCTGTATTTTAAAGATTTAAGAGTTGCATTTTTTATTTTAAAGCCTTTGTAGTCTTCAGAGTTTATCTCTAGTTAGAACTGAACAGAGCAGTGTAATTTTTCAATTTCTGCCAAACAGGTATTATTACTATTTCTGATAAACTGGAAGCATCTTTATCAACAAAATTAAAAAATTGTCATAAAGCATAAATAATACAACATATTAAAGAGACTGATGAAATCAAAGAATATCTGTGTATATTTTCAAATATTACAAATTAACACTTCACATAAATAGCAGCATCTTCACTAAGTAGATTTACTGTCAAGTAGGCGTTTCTAAGCACACAGTGTCAAAGAGTTGGTTTTTTTTTCCCCTCTCCCTAAGTAATGTTTGTATTCAGTACTTTTGTTACAGAACTGACTTGTCAAATGCTTTTGAGTGAATTCTGTCTGGGTTCCCCTCTGCCCTGGGCCAGTAAGTTTTGTTTGTTTTGTTACCTGTTTCGCTGGCTAGCTTGAGAGGCCCTTAACCAAGAGAACTATTTTGTTTACTTTGTGCACATATTTTTGCCACTGACATTCTATTATTATGATCGATTGCACAGCAAAGAGCTTGCATAACCAAACAAGGAATTATTCTGAAGATTATATTTGACTTTTAAAAGTGTAGATTATAAGTGGGTAAACCTCTGGAGGATCAGGGTGGATCAAGTTCCAGGCCTTGTGTGATCCTCCATTAGACTCAATTCTAAAGAAGACAGAAATGGTGAAGATATCAGGCAATGACTTCTTCTTCTTCTTTTTTTTTTTTTTTAAAGAGAAGGACAGTGAGAGAGAGAGAGAATCAATTTTTATTGAGTTTTTCCCATGGCCTTCGTGCTCAGATACTTAGTTGTGTACGTGGTGCTGGGGCTTGAACTTCTGTACTTGCTCATGCCGGGCAAGTGCCGTAACCGCCGAGCCACCACTCCAGCCCTTCTTTTTTTCTTTTTTTAAAGAGAGAAGGACAGTGAGAGAATCAATTTTATTTAGTTTTTCATGTAGCTTTTGTTGCTCAGACTTGGTTGTGTACGTGGTGCTGGGGTTCGAGCCTGCGTACTGGCGCATGCCAGGCAAGCACCACAGTTGCCAAGCCACTGCTGCAGTCCCAGGTAATGACTTCTAATTACATTTAACTTTATGTTGACCAACAGAATGTATACGATGCCCAGAAAGCATCTCCAAGAGATTGTGCTGTAATGACTGAATGGTGCCAGTTTGGTTTGTGCTCCCATTTGCAAGAGTGTAGTTCCAATAGAGACAGATAAGCCTGTTTTAAAATGGTATGTTCTAACTAATATTTTAAGAAACTTTATAATCTTACCAAAGGAGCATTTTTTTAAGAGAGAGGGAGAGTGAGAGAGAAAGTCAGGATCAATTTTATTTTTTTATCTGGACTTTGTTTCTCCAACACTTAGTTGTATATGTGGTGCTGGGATTTGAACCTGGGTCCTCGTGCTTGCAAGGCAAGTGCTCTAACTGCTGAGCCACTATTCTAGCCCCCAGAAGCAATATGTTTTCTTTTGTTTAAATATGAATTTTTTATCCTTTTACCTGAAAAAAAGGAATTTGTCAAAAATCCCATCCTTCTTAAAAGAAATAAATAGGCAAATCAACTGAGAAAAAACAAATCTAAATAATCAGTGTTCAGGAAATTCTATAAAAAGTCATTTAGTTGCATGCTCAACTAATACTTCAAGGTTTTTTTGTTTGTTTGTTTTAAAGATTTGTTGGAGTAAAGAAGAGCCAGCAGTATGGAGTCTGTTGAGAATTAAAGCAGATAATACGAAAAATTACATTTTAAAAATTGCATTGTGGATGTAAAATTTCATCAACCTTTTACTTTCACTCTCAGGTATATTGAGAAAATGTTAAGTAGAAAAGAATTTGTTGAAATTTTAGTAAGATGCTTTAGGTTATTAATTGAATATGAAAAACACACAAAAAAGCCTAATCCTAAAAATTGAGATAGTTTGAGATAATGTGACTGATATAGGAAGAGTCTAGACTGAAACATATTATTTTTATTATCAGTATGAATTTTACTTTCAGTCTTTTGTGACAGTTCATTTCACCTTCATAGAGCTTTCTGACGAACTCTGTCTTCCTGGGTTTATTATGGGCATGTATCACTCTAGTTACGATATTTCCTTTTGAAATTCATAAATGTGAGGTATTTGGGAATTTTGTATTTGATGGTTTATGATGTCTTGTTAAATTATGTGTAATTATTAAAAATATCACCTGAAGATAAATCATGATAAAATTCCTTGTTTTTTTCCTTTGTTTTGAATATATGGGATTGCTCATATAGATTTGAATTTTTGTTTCTTTTTTTTTCCTATCCCATTCTTCACTCTTTATATTTTAAACCTGTTTGGTTGAAGTACTATCAAGAACTAAGCTTGTCAAAAGGAAAATAACATAAAAGGAGAAAAAAGAAGCAAAAAGCCAATAAAGTTGATAATTTCTGAGTAAAAAAGGGTTCTTCAAATGTGCAAGACTGTGTACTCTATTCCTTGCTTAGATTGGGTGTTTCATACCAGCTTATATGATGTATTAGATTACATTGCCTGTTAAATAAGGATGGGTAAATCTAGGCCTCAACCTGAACACACACAGCAAGTTATTTTGTTAGATGATTTTCCTGCAATATTTCATATTATTCCTTCCTTTTTTGTTTCTTCATAATCATGCATCCCTAAGATTGTTTTCTCTTTTTTCGAGCAAAAAATCCTGGCGTTTTATTCACCCTATTTTTTTTGGGTGTTGTCCTTATCCCAGACACTTGTATATAAAGGTTTTTCTCAGAATGTAACAACTTTGCTAGTCCTTTGTTAAATTCACTGGGACTGGTTCATTTGTTTTCTTTCTTTCTTTTTTTTTGAGGAAGAATGAATCAACTTTATGTTTTCATCTGGGTTTTGTTTTTCTGACAGTTTCTTTTGTTTCTAATACCTATTGGTACCTTAAATATTTCTCCCTGCTGACTCTTTTTTTATTTTTTAAAATTTTTATTTATTTTTTATTTGTTCAAGGAGGGAATTGTTGCCAAACAATCATGAAATGCATAATGACAGAGCAAGCCGAGGCTGATTCCATTCCATGATCTCCCCACTATGGGTTCCTCCCGATCCCATGTTTTCCCCCTACTTTACCCCCATGTTAGTTGAGCTGCTCATGGAAGTTGAAGGTTCCCCACAGGGTTGATGCCCCCCTACTCCCTTCCTTCACCTGCCTTGATATCTCTCCTGTTCCCCCAGCGCCATGGGCAAGGTTCCGTATGCTTGTATAAAAATTCACCCATGTGGAGGATTATTAGCCAGCTTTCAGTCTGTTTCTAATTGTATTCTAGCTTCCACATATGAGAGAAAACATTTGACCTTTGAGTCTCTGAGTTTGGGATATTTCACTCAGCATAATTTTTTCCATCTCCATACATTTGGCTGCAAATGCCATGATACCATTCTCTCAATAGCAGAGTAGAATGCCATAGTATATATGTACCACAGTTTTAGAATCCACTCATCCAGTGAGGGGCATCTGGGTTGGTTCTATAGTTTAGCTGTAGTAAATTGAGCTGCTAAAAACATTGATGAAGCTGTATCTCTGTAATATGCCAATTTCTAGCTCTTTTGGGAAAATACCCAGGAGTGGGATAGCTGGAAAATAGAGTGGTTCCAGCCCTAGTTTTTTGAGGAGTCTCCACACTGCTTTCCACAGTGGCTGTCAGTGTGACAGTGTAGCCCTTTCCCCACAGCCCCTCCAGCATCTGTCATTGTATTCTTCATTTTTGCTACTCTGACAGGAGTGAGGTGGTATCTCAGTGAAGTTTTGACTTGCAATTCTCTGATTGCTAGTGATGTAGAGCATTATCTCATATATTTATGAGCTTTTTGGATTTCCTCCATTGAGATACTTCTATTTAGCTCTCTAGCCTATTTATTATTTGGATTATTTGTGGTTTTGGTTTTCAGTTTTTTTAGTTCTTTGTATATTCTGGATATTAGCCCTGTGTTCGAGGTATAGCAGGCAAATATTTCTCCCATTCTGTAGGTTCTCTCTTAACACTCTTAAGAGAGAGTGTTAAGCTAATTCTTCAGCTGTGCAGAAGCTTTTTAGTTTATTGGCATTCTGTCCATTTATTCTTCGCTTTAAATCTTATGCTATGAGAGTCTTGTTAAGGAAGGTGGTGCTTACCCCTATGTCGTGCAGTGTTGATCTTACTAAAGTTGCTGGTTTAGTTTCCATATCCGTGAATCATTTTGATTTGATTCTTGTGCAGGGTGAGAGGTAAGGATCCAATTTCAGTTCTCTGCATATGACTGTCCAGTTTGTCCAGCACCATTTGTTGAACAGGCTGCACTTCTGCACTATGCCTTTTCCCTCTTTATCATATAGCAGATGGTTAAAGATTTGAGGTTTCATCTCAGTATCTTCTATTCTGTTCCATTTGCCTTCATATCTGCTATGATACCACTACCATGCTGTTTTTGTTACCATAGCCCTATAATATAATTTCAGGTCAGGAATTGTGACACCTCCTGCTGCTTCTTTCTTGCTTAGTAATGTTTTGGCTATTCTGGGTCTTCTGATATTCTATATGAATTTGAGAATTGCTTTTTCTATTTCTCTGAAGAATGTCATTGGTATTTTGATGGGGATTACATTCAATCTATGTAGGGCTTTCAGTGGAATGGCCATTTTGATTATATTGATTCTGCCTAACTGAGAACATGGAATGATTTTCCATCTACTCAGGTCTTCTGCAGTTTCTGTTTGATATTTTTCATTGTAGAGGTCCTTTATATCATTTGTTAGATTGATGCCCAGGTATTTTATTTTATTTTATTTTTTTGAGGAGATTGTGAATGGGACAGACTTCCTGATTTTTTCTTCATTGGAATTGTTACTGGCATATAGGAAAGGTAATGGTTTATGATTGTTGATCTTGTAACCAGATACTTTGCTGAAATCATTTATAAGCTCTAGAAGTCTTTTGGTTGAGCTAATTGGGTCTTCTAGGTATAGGATCATGTCATCAGCAAATAGAGACCGTTTGACTTCCACTTTTCCTATTTGAATTCCTTTGATTTCTTTCTATTATCTGATATCTCTGGCTGGGGTTTCAAGGACTATATTGAATAAGAGTGGTGAAGGTGGACAACCTTATCTTGTTCCTGAATTCAGTGGAAATGCTTTCAGTCTTTCTCTATTAAGCATAATGCTGGCTATAGCCGGTCATAAATGGCTGTTACAAAATTAAAGGATTTTCCTTTGACCCCAACTTCTCCAGAATTTTGAGCATAAATAGGTGCTGAAGTTTATGAAAGGCCTTTTCTGCGTCATTTGAGATGATTGTATGATTTTTATTTAAATTCTAAGTGGTGAATTACATTTATTGATTTGCATATTTTGAAAGAGCCCTGCTTTTGTGGATTGAAGCCCACTTGTTCATTTTGTATTATTTTTTTGATGTATTTTTGGATCCAGATAGCTAAAATTTTATTTAGGATTTTAAAATTCTGCCTTGAATCCATCAGGTCCTGAGCTTTTGTTTTTTGGAAGACCTTTGATTTATGTTTCGATTTCACTACTTGAGATTGGTTGGTTTAGAATTTCAATATCCTCCCCTGTTAATTTGGGTTTGTCATATGTGGCAAGATATTTGCCCATTTCTGCCAGATTGTCAAACTTGGCAGGGTACAGTTTTTCAAAATAAGTTCTGATAGTCTTCTGGATTTTGGTTGAGTCAGTGATATCTCCATTTTTGTTTTTGATTTTGTTGATTTGCTTCACTTCGTTCTTCCTTTTGGTGAGGTTGTGAAGGGGTCTGTCGATCTTATTTTTCAAAGAACCAACTCTTTGTTTTATTGATAATTTGTATTTTGTTGTTCTCAATATCATTGATTTCAGCTCTGATTTTAGTTATTTCCTGTCTTCTATTAGGTTTGGGATTGGATTGTTCTTTTGTAGGGATTTAAGTTGGAGCATAATACTATTTATTTGGGCTCTTTCCTGATTTTTGGTGAAGGCAATTGGTGCTATAAATTTACCTCTTAAGAATGCTTTCATACTATCCCAGAGATTTCAATAAGTTGTTTAATCATTCTCATTCATTTCCAAGAATTTACTGATTTCTGTTCTTATTACCTCTTTTATCCATTCTTTGTTTAAGAGGGTATTATTCAATTTCCAAGTATTTGAGTAGTTTCTCATGTTTTTCTTGCTGTTAATTACTAAATCATACCATTGTGGTCTGACAAGATACATGGGACTATATCAACTTTTTTGTATTTGTTAAGGATAGCTTTGTGGATTAGGATATGGTCTATTTTGGAAAAGGATCCTTGAGCTCCTGAGAAAAAGGTAAACTCAGCTGGTTTGGGATGGCGTATTCTGTAAATGTCTGTTAAGTCCAGTTGTTAATAGAGTTGTTTAGGTTAGAGATATCTTTGTTGATTTTTGACTGATGATCTATCTGTTGTTGATAATGATGTTTTAATGTCCCCCAGTATTATTGTGTTGAGATCGATGAGGGATTTAAGGTCCTTGAGTACTTTTTCCATATATTTGGGAGGATTGTAATTAAGGGTATAAATGTTAACTATTTGTTATGTCTTCTTGATGAGTTTTCCTTTTACTATGATATAGTGACCTTCTTTGTCCTTTCTGACTAGTTTTTGGTCAAAATTAACTTTTTTGGAATATTATGATTAGAACATCAGCTTGCTTTTTCAGACCGCAAGCCCGGTAGACATTTTGCCAACCTTTCACCTTCAGTCTGTGTTCATTTTTGATTGTGAGGTGTGTCTCCTGAAGACAGCACATTGTTGGATTCTGGTTTTTGATCCAGTAAGCTAATCTGTGTCTTTTGATTGGGGCAGTGAGTTCATTCACATTAAGAATTAGAATAGATATGGGAATATGGGTCCCTGACGTTGTGACTATTTCTGTGTTTTGTGCCACCTTGGATATCTTTTGGTGTGATTTGTGCTTATTGACTTTCTTCTGTTTAAGTGTTTTGGAAGTTGTTTCCATGTTCCTCTGAATAAAGTATGTCCTTGAGAATTTTCTGTAGTGTAGGCTTTGTGTTGATAAATCTTGCTAGCTAGCTTGAATTTATCATTGAAGTATTTAATTTCCCTCTCACTTTTAAAGCTGAGTTTTGCAGGGTTATCATCTTTGGCTAAAAATTGTTTTCTTTCAAAGTTTGAAAAATATGATTCCATGCTCTCCTGGCCTTTAGTGTCTGATCTGAGAAATGCATAGTATTCTGAATTGTTCTGCCTCTGAGTGTGATTTGGTGTTTTTCCCAAGCTGATTTTAGTATTCTCTCCTTGCTTTCTCTGTTATTCATCTTATAGATGATGTGTCTTGGTGAATTTCTCATTTGGTTATGTCTGTTTGGTGTCCCATAGGCAACTTGAATGTGATTTTCTGGATCAATTCTGATATGGGGAAAATTCTCTTTGGCAATTTCAATTAGAAGGTTCTTAATGCTCCTTGTTTGTTATTCAATGTTTTCTTCAATTCCAATTACTCTCATGTTATTTCTTCTCATCTCATTAAATACTACTTGTAAGTTCTGATCATGTACAATAAGTTTCTTGTCTGTCCTCCTTGAACTTGTCATTTTTTTCAGCCTGTCTTCATTATCTGATGTTCATTCTTCAAGAGCTGAGGTTCTATTTTCTATTGAGTTTACTCTGGTATTAGTATTTTCCAATGAGGTTTTGATTTAGTTGACAGTATTTTTCAATTCTAAGAGCTCTGGTACTTCTCTTTTCAGAATGTCTGGCTCTTTATATATGTGGTGTCTCATCTCTTAAAATTGCTCTATTATCTCTTTCCTTAAATCTGCTTTCAATTCTTTGATTGAATTACTAATCATATTGTTGATACATTTTTCTAGGTTTTCATCTAGGACTCCAACCATGGAAACCTTGTATGGGGAGCTGTGGGGTTGAGGTTGAAGATTGTTTCCCTTTTTCCTCATTTTCAGTTACCGGGAGTGTGGCTTGAGGTCCGACAGTGAATAATTGTCTTGGGGGCTTTGCCGATGGTATTGGAGCTTCTTGTCTCTCTGCTTATTTGGGCTGGGGTACAATTTGGGTAGCACAGTTCAATGGCTGGCACCCCAATCAGTGAAGTATTGTGAACCTTTAGAATTTCCAATACCTCAGGGGATAGGGGGATAGAAGTCTATAAGTGCAGCAATTGCATACAACAGACAATGTCAGCTGTGGCTGTTACAGTGATGATTAGCACCTGTTGGAGCAATCAGATTAGTATTTTTTCTTCCATGAAAGCTCTCATTCTATACTTAATTTTTTTTTTGTATTTTTAAATTTCTTTCTTTTTTTAAATTAGAAGTATATAGAGATACAGTTGAGGGGGAAACATTATCAAAACATTAGCAATCAATGGATATAAACTTTGTTATCCAAGGGAAATGCCAAAACATGGATAACCACCTTGGGTTTTACTTGTTGCAGTTTCCCCCAGAAGAACTCATGCGTTAAATGGGTAGCTCATGGAGGAATGACATCGGCTTCTGGGATGGTTCCCCCATCTTCCCAATCTCCAGACTCCTATGAGTTCTTCATATACCCTCCCTCTCCCCATCCCCCTCCCTACACCTCCAAGTATCCTAGAGAGCCACCCCCCTATTACTCTGGAAGTCATTCAATTTGAAGTTTTGTTAGGTTAGCCGTCAGCTCTACTGCTTCCTCGTATATGCTAGCATCAACAGATGAGAGAAACCATTCGGCCCTTGAGTCTCTGAGCTTGGGAGACTTCACTAAGCATAATTCTATCCATCTCCATCCATTTGATTTCAAAAGCCATAATATCGTCCCCTCTAATGGCCGAGTAGTATTCCATAGTATATATGTACCAAAGCTTTTGTATCCATTTGTCAAGTGAGGGGCATCTGGGTTGGCAAACACCCATTTTCAAGTAAGGCATTCTCTTCAGTTTAGCAGCAGCTCTTTAGGTGAGGGGAAGAAAGTGCTCTAGAGAGCAAAGGGAATGAGGTAGGAAGGTAGGGTGGAACTTGTGAATTAGGATATAGATCTAGAAGGTAGTAGAGATAATGTAGGCTATTCTGCTAAGAATAAGGAAAAGATAGAAATGGGATGAGAGTGGGGTAAAGACTTTGAGTCAGAATGAGAGAGAATAGAATACAGTTTAGGAATTGATAGAGTAAAGGGAAGAAGATGGTAGTATAGAGAAGGGGTCTCTTCAGCCCAAGGAGACTGAGGACTAGTTTGTTATATTGCATGCCTCCCCAAGTTGAACCCAGCAATATGGATACAACAGTCAAACACAAAAAATCACAGTGACAATAAAAGACAACCACACAGACTATCAAAAATGCATACATCCAGGAACACCAATTCAACAACAACAAGAGAAAAAATAAAAAGGGTTGGGAAGTTTCTGAAGTATTACTGCCAAGGTCAACATGTATCGTGGTGGAATGTGCTTATAGCTGACTTCTAGGTGGAGTCACTTCCCAGTTGATTTTGTTGGAGGGAATGACTTTTGGTGATCTCAGCTGTGAGAGAATATATCTCAAAAAATGTTAGCTGGTTGATTGTGTTTTATTTCTTTGATAATAGCACTGCTTATATTTACATAATCAGGAAAAAGTATACCTTGCTCTAAAATCTGCTCTAAAAATTAATAATAATAAAAGAAATAGTTATCAAAATTTTTCAAAGAAACGGATTTGCAGAATACCATATAAATAAAGGATGGTGGTCTCTCTCTTATCTTGAATTCACGAGAAGCCAAGAAAGGACGAACTTGGAAGAAAGAGGCCGACTTCTGGGTTTAGAGTTTACTGAAAGAAGAGCAGCTTAACCTGCTGGATGGTACACGTTGGCCACATCATAGCTAGTCTAGTCAGCAGGCAAGGAGGAAGAGAACGCATAGCGCTGCTGCTGGTGACAGTGGGCATGTGGAGAGAGGGGGAGAGGTGCTCAAGTGGGCAGGAAGCCTGGCGTGTGAGATGTCTATGTGGGGAGGGTAGGGAGAAGGTGATCACCATCCTGGACCAGGTCTGTTTAGTCACTAAGGAGAATGATACATTCTTGGAGTGTGTCTGGAGGAGAGTGCTGCCAGATGTCATCACACCCACCCTTCTGACTAATGCTGCAGCTTCCAGAAAGCAACAAGAGAGCCCCTTCAGAGTGAATTTGGAGCCAAGGCGGTAACTCAAGCAGAAAGAAGTTGATCAGGTTCTAGAAAGTTTTGGTGCAAGGAAACATCACAAGGGAAAATGTCTCTGGGGGCTGGACTGGTGGCTCAGCGGTTATGGTGCTTGCCCAGCATGTGTGAGGACGCAGGTTCAAACCCCAGCACCACATATGCAATGAAGTGTTGGAGCAACGAAACCCGCATGAAAAACTAAATAAAATTGATTCTCTCTCACTGTCCCTCTTTTTTTTTTTAAAAAGTCTTAGCTGACCACCTCTGTCCTGTTTTACAATATACTGCATAGACTGTCCAAGAAATGCAGACATATAGAAGTAGCAAAAATGTTAATTTAGAATACTGAAGAACAGTGAAAAAGTTTGAGCTAATATCTCCAAAACCCAACAAATATAACTTCCTAAAAGAAAACAGTTAATGAACTAAAAATATGGAACTGTTATAAGTGTTCTGGAGTTACATGATGTTACACTCAGTCAAACTTTCAGGGCTGTCAAGCATTCCTTTCATTACTTTTCCTCAAGATGGCTGTATAACTTTTATATAAACGTTCCTGGAAGTGGAAAATTTCCTGCAGTTGGAATGCTTTGTTTCTATTTTCTTGTTTCAATTAAGCCATGATTTGCTTTTCTTTATCTTTACATACTGCTCTTAATTTTGCCTTTCAAGACCATCTCATATTTCAGTCTTCCTAATATTAAAAACAACAAAAGCAACATTCTGTTCTCCAGCTTCTAAATTATTTCTTTGGACAAAGTTTCATTTCCTTATTACATCACGTTTCTGGATGTTCTCTAGCTTTTGGTATTTTCTATTCTGTTTCAATGTGGCAACCAATGTCCATGATGCATAGTAAAATGGGGATCTCTGATTCTTTAATAATTACTATGCTAGATGTGTGTGGATGGCTGAGGTACAAGGGGAGGGTAAGGGTGGGATGGATGATGATGAGCAAGAGGGCATGATTATCATCAGGAACTAGTGGTGGGAATGTAAATAAGCAAAGGTACATTACAACCAGATAGGTATTGCTTCAGAGAAATGAAGATGAAACACCTGACACAGAAGCATAGAAGATGGATCCACTAAGTGGCCCGGGAAAAATCAGGAAAGATTTCACACTGTATAGGACACTTACGTTGATCTAGACAAATGAATGAAAGTTTGCCATCAAAGGAATTGGATTGGGATATAGTAGAAGGTAATGCCTAAAAAGACCTAAGAGCCAAGAAGTTCTGATGCAGAATGAATTGAATCAGAAGGGTATGTTGCGTTTTATAGTGGAAGAAATCTGGGCTTTAGGATCAGGCAGATTGTTTTTATTCTGTTATTTAGCTCTTTATTCTGGACAAGTGACTTGACCTTTCTTGAGCCTGTTTTCCCTCACTTTTTCTTCTTTGTGCCATCGGGATCCCAATTCAGAGTCTCCTACATGCTAGGAAGGTGCTCTAGCACTGAACAACACCCCCTACACCACCTCTCATTTTCGTACCTTGAAGTTCCATTTTTATGATTAATGGAGAAAAGGTGTGCTTTGCACATATCTCACTAGCTACTAATGCAGCAATATTGCTGCAGTAGAGGGAGGCACTGGGAGAAAGACATGAGGCAGCTTCCTTGATCTGTACACTGGCAGGAATATGTCCATTACAGATATGTCACATAAGGCAGCTTTTCTTAAAATGTCTAGTGCCTTCCTATCTCAGGTAAAATGTGAAGTTCCTACCGTAGCCTAAAAAGGGCTGTGTGGCATGTCCACACCTGTCAGTCCTGTCCCCCAAACCAGAACTTTCCCCACCGTTTCATTTGCTCTATGATTCTGCCACACCGGCCTTGCTCTCAAATAAGCATGACCATACTTTGGCCTCCAGACCTTTGCACTGAGCCTCTATCTGGATAGTCCTTCCTCCAGTACTCCGTGATTCATGCGTTCACTTCCTTCAGGTGTTTGCTCAAGTATGGTTTTGGCAGAGGCCTGCCCTGATCCGCAGTTACTCCTGATGACTCTTTCCCCCTTTACTCCTTTACTTAATATTAAAGGTAGGGGACTTGTTTTCATTCACTATTACAGTCCCAATAATTAGAATAGTGCCTAGCAATAATTTCAAGTGCTTCATAATTTTTTTTCTGAGTGAATGAAGTTGGGCTGATTTGAGGCACTTGGTATAATCCCCTGAGAATTTTGGGTTTTGTCCTGTGGGCTAAAATGAAGGAGACCAGCATTTTTTACGCAGCCTTATTTGAATATTTTTCAGAGACCATCAATTTGTGCTTGCAGTAAATAGAACTTTTTCTCAAATGCTAAGACCAGCCATTTCTTCTTTCCAGTAACCAGATTCTTAAAGCCTGACAACCATGGCATCAATACATCATGTTAATTTCTCTAGATAGTAGTGAAAATAGAATGATTAGAATATACACTGTTTTTTTTTTCAAACATAGAGCTACTCTTAGGTGTTTTTTTAAAGAAAGGGAGAAAGAATCAATTTTTATATTTATTTTTTCATCTGGCCTTTATTTCTCTGACAGTTATGTATGTGGTCCTGGGGTTCGAACCCAGGTCCTCACACTGCCAGGCAAATGCTCCAACTGCTGAGCCACCACTCCAGCCTTAGGCTTAAACCAGAAACGATTGGAAGAAAAACATGAGCAAAGTGTAGCAAATGTTTCCCACATTTCTATAGCATTCTCTCTCTCCCTTCCTCCCTCCCTCTCTCTTCAGTTTTATGAGGCAAATTTTTAAGGAAGACTTAAATTTTCATTATTATCGTTTTCCTTTTATTTGGTATGGTACTTTGGGTAATCTGAAGCTCTGGCCTTCAATTTCTAGCAAGGTTCCCACTTGACACAGTTGTAAACATTAAATGAGGGGATGCCTGTAAAAGGCTTGCTTGGCACTGTTCCTGATCAGTGCTTTCCGTTAGCTGTTCCTGGTAAGCAGAATCATGCCAGCATGTGGCGTCATAATTTTAGCTGATTATAATTGCTTGTTGCCATTCAGCTGCCTGTGTCTGTATTTTGTAGGAACAAGGTGTAGATCTGTTAGTAAGAGCTGTTAAACTTATTTCCACGGGAGGGCGCCTTTCTTCATTCTGTAAACCAGATGTATTTAAAAAAATTTTTTTTGCTTTTGTAGCATTTATTTTTATTTGTTGAATATGGATTTACAATTAAGGGGGAATCATTATCAAACAATCAAGAACAAATGTATATTCACATAGTTATCCAAGGCTGATGCCATTCCATGGTTTCCCCCCTTGGGTTCCCTATGGTTCTGTTTCTCCCAATTGAATCCCTGTGTTAAATGGAGTTCTCCTGGAGGTTGGAGATTTCCTTCTGAGTTGATTCCCCCATACTCCCTCCCTCCAATCTCCTTGATATCCTTCTTATTCCCTTCCATGTCCCCCTCCATACATCTCCAGGTATCCTAGGCAAGATTCCCCCTGTTTGTGTAAAAATTCATACGTGTTGAGGTTATTATTAGCTTAGCCATCTATTATACTGTTTCCAGTTGTATTATAGCTTCCACAAATGAGAGAAAACATTTGGCCCTTGAGTCTCTGAGATTGGGATACTTCACTCAGCATAATTTTTCCATCTCCATCCATTTGGCTGCAAAAGCCATAATATTTTCTCTGATAGCCAAGTAGTATTCCATTATATATATGTACCAAAGTTTTTTAATCCACTCATCCAGTGAGGGGCAAACCAGATGTATTCTTAGATTTAGGGCACCCTGACTCTGGCCCCAGTTCCCTTCC